>JAFFZH010012933.1:0-62300 GCA_018420115.1 Euura saliciscinereae
TCCGCACGTTTTTCTGTATCTCTTATCGTTTACGAGATAAATGCGAAAAAACGCGAATTTCATGGAAAAATCAGGTTTAGTAGCCCGTACTACCTCGCCGGTGTGAGTTACCACTTTGTCGCAATGAGCACTTTTGTAGAGCGTTTAATTTTGAGAACTACTTGTCTATGGTCAAAGCGATGCCATGAAATGCCGCTGAGCTATAGAAATTTAAAGATTAAAAATCAGAGTTTCCGTGTATTTTCAATGGGAAATCTTTACACGCCTTGGTCTAGGACTTAATATTGATATTAAGGGCTCAAACTTTCAGACATTTTATTTTTTTGTATTTCCAACAAAATTTCACGATGGGACCGAAAAAAATAAAATAGTCGAACAAAAAAAAGCACCCTAATGAGTATACTTGGACTACTCTTTTTCTGGAGTTCTCAATTGATACGCAGCCTTTTGCAAATCTTGGATTGTCTCAAAAAGTAATTTTCACCTACTTTTCACATTTCAAAATGTAACCGGCGATGAAATATTTATCGAATCAGCTTTTAGTTCCGCAGATATCTTCTTCGATATATTATGAACAATTTCACGTGAGTTTTTTCAGCTCTGATCACTGAACCCAGGTAAATTACTTTCATATTCACGAAAGAATAACAAAAAAATGATTTAAAAAGCACCTTTTTCTGGGAAATGATTGTTTCAAACTTCATTTTTGAGAACTTTTTCACGGTACAACAAATTCCTCGCGTGAATCTACTCTTCATTCTATTATGATATTGGAAAAAAAACTGGACATTGCTGTAACTCAAGTACTCCATCGCCAGTACCAATTCGGTTGCATCGCATCGAATTTTCAGCTTATATGAATTATATATTGTGGTTTTTGTTTAGAAAAATTATAGAAAATAGTTTTTAACCTGAACTACATCCTTAATTACACCTAATTGACGCACCACGAGCACAAGCACGAGCTGTAACAATCGGAGGTGATTTTTATCTGGTCAGAGATCAAACGCGATTAATTACACGGTCCGATAACAACGCCGCGAGTACGATACGCCTGGGCAAACCGCGGACATATTTATCGGGTTCGATAAATCAAACCCCGCGATCGATAATATCGAAGCTAATTACAAATCTTCTTATAATTTAGTTTAATTAACGGTTATTACAGCAGGCTAATATTAATTAGCTATCGATTCACGGCTTAATCGAAACGATGAGTTTGTTTGCCCGCGGGAGGATGAGCAAAAAATAGTCTTCACGTACCGCTCGATCTGAAATAATGAGCGAAAGTCCCTGAACAATAATTAAGTCGCACAAGCAAAAAGGCGAGGAATCGGAGAACAGCTGCTGAGGTATTGGAGAACGTTTGTAACGTGGAGCGATGACCTTGCGCTTGAGTCCGTCAGTGCAAAGCTCAGCTGCAGCTATCGGAGTCCGCGATCGTTTCGCTCAGGAAACGGTTTTCAATCACGGATTCATAATTTACATTCAATGAACGAGGTTTTAGCGACATGAAATATCGGAACGGGTAGCCTTGCGGAAATGAAAATAATGTATCTGAAAACGTTCCAGAACCATTACCTTCGAGTACGGAATGACTAGGCGGCCAACAAAGGTACTGAAGTTCAGACCCACCAGAGACGAGGTCCTCGGAAGCGTCGAGACCGACGTCGAGACTCGAGTGTAACCGTACCCTCGAGGCGAGGCAAGAGAAGAATTCTCCACGTCCCGGGGTACGCGTCAACGGGGAAATGATACCCTTGCAAAATGCAGCTTTGGCTTGTATCGGATACCCGACAATTTAGAACCCGGATCCGATATTCAGATGGGATGATCTTGAAATCTAGCGATAATCGACGAAACAACGGCATCAAAATCCTAACAATAAATAGTTTCTCTTTAATTCAAGGGGAAAATAACTCGATCGCTGTAATAACGTTTCATAGCTCGTGAAATATTGAGAAATAACTAAAATAATGAAGAAATGACTGAAATAGTAAAAAAATAACTGAAATAATGAGAAAAAAAAATGCGTGAGTCGAATCTTGAGTTATTTTCCCCCTCGCTGTAATTGCGAATCCTACATTCCTACGTGGTCTGCGCTTAGTACTGCCACAACAAGTGTTGGGTAAGATGGAATTCTTTATTGTATTGTATTGTGGTTGAATTATATAGTATAACGAATGCGGATCTGGAACGAGAAGAGAGATAATGATAATAATTTTGTATCGAGCAAGGTAAAAGTTACAAAGAGCAATTTTAAAGGTTGAGAAATTCAACCGCGTGCATCTCCTCCTCCTCCACCAGCACCGCCGCGGTAATTCTACATTGTGAGACAAACCCAAGAGCCATGGTACCAACGAGAATTTGTTATTTTATACACACCGATGCACCTCCAGCTCCGGCACTAAACGCGATGCATGCTGCCGCATACCGTCCACTTTTCTCCTCCTCTACTCGCCGCGGCGGATGATACCCCCTTTTTTGGAATGGGAATAAAAATCCATTCACCACGTTCCGTACTTGTTGGATTTAGGATGATTTCCAAATGGCTGACCACAGCTTATCACAGCCGAGCCTCGAATGTCTCAAGTTCGGTATTCGCATGATAGAATGCCGTCGGGTGAATCTGAGGTACTCGAGTTTCAAACTTGTTCGAAACTGTTTCAATGAAAATGATTATACCCGAGTGGCTGTCTAGCTAGTTTCGCATTCCTCCCGTCTGCGGTTTCGCACGATTGCTTGAATTTCGAATTCGCGTTGAGCTGATGACCGCGAATTATGGGTAATTAGAAGAATAACATTTTGCTCGATATGCTAATCGATGAATCATCCGCGAGTCGTTAATAATGCACTGGACGGTTTCCACGTCCGTGACCTTGGCTTTGGCGGCGTGCAAAGCGTAATTAATAAGGCGTCCCGTCGCCTCGCACCTAAGAAAACCCGAGGTGGGTACAACCTTATTGAACGTAATTGTTTTCCTTAAAAGGCAGACCGGGTAATTTCAACTACCATAACCACAGCGGGAGTAACATCAGCCTGCGTGAAACGTCTGTTAGAAGTAGGTACAAATTACGGTTCGCTGTCTCGTGCAGAAAACTGCAGATGCGAATGGAAAAGAATCTCAATATTTCCTCCTCTCCTTGGTTCCGTTTCTTTTGAAGATCGTATTTTTCTCTCGCTTCTCTGTACAGGAGATAATTTTATTTCCGCTCGCAATTATATCCTGCACCGTGAACACTGTGTTTTTATTTCTTAATTTCACACGAAATTTCGGGGTTGGAAAGAATTGGAGCAGTTCTCTTTGGTGGAATTTCAAAGACGACGTACCTTTGCGGAGCGTTACACCCTTCGAGAGAAACGTTCGCTCTCTCAAAAAGATATTTAGCGAACGGCCTACTTCCTTTCCGTGTTTATTTAAAGAATTACGACACTGAAAAGCGAGAAATAAGAATTAGAGAAACGGGGCATCGCCGAGGAGGCTGAAGAAGCTCGAGAAGGAAAGTCAAATAAAATTCAACGAGACATTCGCAGACTTCCGCTTGAATAAATTTAATTAACTATACACCTTCTTCTTTCTTACGCCCCGGCTGTATTTTCGGACGTTTCAAAGCCCCAACTTATTTCATTTCACGTTCCCTTTCGCCTTTTGGTCGCCTCCTCCGCATCGCGTCACGTTTCACTTGTATAATTAAAAATCTAGATACCAAAAACCGTTAAGGTCAGAAGAAAAATTCAACGACAACATCGCGAAATCCCCCAGACAGGATTTCATCCCTCCGAGGCTCAGACGTTCCTCTCCCGCTTCTGGTGGCTCTAAGCCTTAGTTCTAAGTTTAAACCAAGTTGTATCAGACTGACGCGATCTCACCGTCGAGAAACTTCAATTAATCATTCGCAGCTCGCGCTCTCCCTTCACTCAGGACTTTGGAGGATCCGTGGCGAAGCGGAGGAGTAAAAGCAAAAGTTCCCGCAGGGAGTTCGGGACGACGAACCACCTCGTCCTCGCCAGATACACTAATCTTCTTACTCTATGTTTCTCAGGGTCCAATTACGATATCACCTCTTGGTCCCCACTTGTCGACCAGTTGCAGATCGCTGTCCGGTACACTGTTAAAAATATCTTAAAATTTCTTACAGAAACAGAAATGAAATTTACAAATCCTGGTGATTGGAATGAACTTGATATAAAACATCTTGAAATTTCATATTTGTGTCTTAATATTAAAGAAGACATGCCGAGTTTTCAATCGCTATATCTTAATATTGATATGGTTCTATTAGTTTTATGAAACCATTAATTATATGATTTTTATTTAGTTTTGAGTGACAAAGTGGTATTTCAGTCAATTATCAATAGTAATCCATCCAATTAAAAGCGTGAAATTATCATTTTTTGGTTCATTCTGCAATATTTTATGATCCAATTCGGCAATTATTGTAGCAGTGGAAACTCATTTTTGAATGAAATTATCATGCATTTTCATATCATATGAGTATTCAGCCGAATTTTCAAAACATTCTGTATATGAAATTTAGTATAATCTTGGCTATGAAATTTCCGAATGATTTAGAATCTTCAAAACTGTTCTATGAACATTGAAATATTCTAAAAGTTGAATTTCAAAACTTAATACAGAAATGTCTAACAGTGTAGAAGCGGAAAGTGGATTCGTTGCGCATAAATAATAAAGAGCTAATTATTCAAAGCTTTGACTGTATAAGTCTGATCAAATATTCCATCATTTCTCGAATTTTATCTTCCTCCCGCATGTCACGATACGGTAATTAGATTCTCAGCCCCTGCAGCATCGAAGAGTACTGCTTGATTTTTTAATACAAATATATAAAATCTCTAAAAAGCCAGCCACGGTGAATCCGTACTGCAGCCGAGTATCGGAATTCATTTATTATTGAAGTGGGTAGAGAACGGGGGAATTTTATAACCTGAAAATTAAAAAGTGAGAGAGACGCGCTTCGATTGCTTTGAGAGAAATAAATCCTCGCAATACTCGAAGCGTGTCTCTTACAGAAAATGACAACGTTAAAGAGGAAATAAGAACGCGACGATTATTTTCTATCGACTGACTGATCACCTAAATTACCGAAAGAGTCGTTTTTCTGCACGACTACACAGCCTGTAGTTTCTATAATACTTGATTGTTCGTTCCTTGAAGCGGATAATAAAAAAAAAGAGTAGAAGAGACCATTATTTCGCACAATAAAATAAATCTAAAAAATAAATAGTCTTTGGCCGTTGAACTTTATCCACTTAATTGGCTCCTCGTTTCGTTAGAAAATAAAAACCCTAGTAGTAGTATTCTTTAGAAAATAAATACCGATACCATTTCTCTTTTGCACCGTAGTTTTAAATCAAGTGAGAGTATTTCGGTTGACTCGCTACGATTGCAGCCAGTTTTCAATCAACTACTTCAATGCCTCGCACACATCTACCTCGAGTTGTGCGTCTTTGATTCAGAAAATAAAAGCCAACTTCCAATCAGGTCTACGCGTTGACCCTCTCCCCACGGTCAAGTGGGGTCTGCCCCAAAGCCTCGCGGACAGTCCTTCAAGAACGAAGGGATAAAAGAACGCCAGAGAATGAAAGAAGAAAGATTTCCCGTTATTCCGATTGTGAAGCAAACCGAAAAGTTTGAGGTGATATCATCAACGGATGACTATTTGTTTTTCTAAATCCTTGTTCAACATAGCTTGAGCCTAATTGTGAGGATTATCGAGTTTGAAAGCTTGACGACCGTTCAAAGTAAACGAGATAGAATTGAGTAAATTTTCTTAAGTTTTGCTATGTACAGCGTGAGAGCACGCAGACACAGTTTTCATACTTTTCTCAACGTTTAGAAGAACAACGGAGCATCATTCGGAATCCGCGTGTTTCGAATTGTGGGTAATTTTCCCGTGTACCGCGGTACAGTTAAAAGAAAACGGGGTGATTTTACACCGACTCCCAGAGGCCTGTACCCTGCGCGGTTTACGGTAATTGCCACTTAAGTCCCGAAGGCATGAGGCACTTCACTTCCGGTGAAGAAGAAGTACTATGCTCGCATCGTGAGTTGGCGATTCTCTCTCGTCTAAGATCTCGTCTAGCCCGATGATCCGCGTACCGAACAAGCCTCGAGGCATACGATGCAGTACCTTCGGCACTACGCTCTCTGTAATCTGGAGTCAAGCAATTTCTACGGATTCAGATTGCAGGATCAATCGCTCCGGCTTAGATTCGGTACGCGCACTGCCTGCACGCGAGATCAAACCTCCCCCGCGCCTCGTTGTTCAATTTCTTTTTATTTAGTTCTATTCTTCCCGTCTTCTCGATAAGTAATTTACAAAACGAGGGCTTGCAGAGATGAATGGGGAAAATAAGTGAGATAAGGGAGTTTTTCACTCTAAAAAGTGACTAATAAGAGACTGAAAGTGACTGGGAAAAATCAATCATAACTCAGAGAAGGACTAATAGTGAGAATAAGTGACTCGCTACCAGCCCTGTAATGACAAAATTGACACTGCACTCAGAGGTCTCTAGGATCAGGCTATTTTCTTCTTCTCTCCACGTTCCCCGACCGTTTTATCACTTTTATTTCCATACTACTTGACCATCACGTTCCTCCAGCTGTGTGGCTGGATCGTGCATACCTTGTGTCTCGGTATTTCAGACAAGATTATAGTCGTTGAAAGGAAAGGTGCGCGGCACCGTTTGCCTCGTAAATGATCGTCAACCAGCTGTCACCACGTCCTGATTATCAAGGAACGCGCAACTGCATTGATCGGGGTTTACTGAACCCGGGATACGGATGCTGCGGGTCCACCTGGCCGCTCGCGGTTTTTCTCTTTCTCCCGAGTCAAGATTTAAAAAGAAAAAAAAAACATCTACTCAACGTTATTCCTCTCCATCCCCATCAGAGTCGGGTCATATTTCACAAATGTGAAGGGAAAACCGAAACAGCGACGGGCGTGGCGTGTCTTTGGGCGATAAGTAACGTCCGCGTGTCGTACTCGTCCAGTTTGGCCCGCATTCTACCGTAAATCCGTGATCACAGAAAGCCGGAGCAAGTAGGTAGTTCCTGTCCGGGACCGACTCGGGCCGGAGGCTAGGACAGGGGATTTCTCGTAACTCTAGCCATTAGGTGCGCCACGCTAACTGCTACAATTACCGTGGGGAATGGCGGAGGCCTTAAGAGTATGAGAAAGGGAATAAGGGAGGCGTAGTCCCGAGGAAAAGCATCAGCCGAGAAGATCCCGTCGTTTCTTCACCTGGGAAAATTGCCTCTCCGAGTGACGTTCAAACTGAACTCCTAAACGGACGGCAAACGAGCCTTTCTTCAACCTGGGTTCCTAAACCCGCGAGATTATAATAATACCCTTTCTTATAACATACAACGGACATTATTCAACCTTTCGGTCCACACTGAATAATATAATTTCACAAAGTTTTATCAATACCAACAACTGACGTGCGGAATTTTACCGAAATCGTTACGATAATGATGTTCGAAACTGACAGCCGAATTCCTTAGTGACTTTAGCTAGAAATCGATAAAGATATACGTGAAAGAAAAAATGATAATTTGAGTGAATGAATATGGAAAAATGTGGCTATTTCTTTGATTTAACGGTAATTGACCAAAAATCCTCCAATCTCGTTGAGGTCATCGCGTGGTAAACGGTCGGAGGAGCCCCGGTAGGTGAACCGGGCCCGGAGGTATAATTATGTAGTTGTCGCATAAAAATGAGAAAAGCCGCGAAGCGGTAAACACAGAATATATCCAGGAGCAGAAGCATCCTCGTGGTAATTAACATTCTAAAATAGAGCCCCGTTCCAACCGGACGCCTTTGCCTCTCCTTCCTCACCGAGATAAAGAAAAATACACGATCGTTCACGGGCCACGATACAACCATTTTCGAGATAGAATCTAAATTAAATACCTAATTAATTGCCCATTTCTATCGCCGCGGTCGCTTGAGGCTCTCTTCTTTAATTAATTATTATCTTACCCCCCTCCGATAAAACTGCCACTTTATTCTTAACTTTATCAACGTTTTTTCATCTCCCACTGAATTCCCTAACCCTAGTTCGATGAGTGTAGTAGGATTTTTGCGAGTAGAACCAACGTCGGATAGTTTCAGCGAAGACCGGGTGGCTGTAGTTAGCCGGATAGCAGAGGTGGGCATGGTCTCCGTTTATAGCAGTGATTTCAGAAAGTATCCTCTTAACCGAAAGCGGTTTCTTGGCCGCGGTTATCCAGCCACTAAAAACTCCAAAGTTATCATGACCAGAGCAGCGAGGGAAGAAAAATCGTCGGGGCTGTGCAGGTCCGGCCAACAAGCAACTCGCATCAGGGGGTAATCAATCAAGAAAAAGAATCGGTGTAGAAGAGAAGAGAAGAGAAGAAAAAAGAGGCGATGAGGCGCTTTGATCGAGGAACCAAAGTCGAAATCTCAACTGAGGAAAAAACAAAGACATAGGAGCCATAAGAATAAGTGAAAAAGTGAACGTTGCCCCACAAAGACTGTGAGAAAGGATGAAACGTCCCATTCCGAAGGACTTAGTAAAATCCTCTCATCCACGCGCGTTCTTATTCCCAAAGCTGATCCGCTTTTCGGGCGCAGATCTCGGCGTAAAATAATATTATTCCGCGATAAGGAATGGGAAGGGGGAAGAGGGAGAAGATAGAGAGAGATATAAAGAAGGGCCTGCAGAATCCATCCGCTCGACCGCATCACGACACGTAGGGATGGACAGAGGTCGGCCGTCGGCTTCTGCCATTGACAGGAGAAAGGCGGAACCATGCTACAGCAAAAAAGGAGAATTCAACCCTGCCATAGGTTTAGGGGAGAATCCTCGAGGCCGAGGATATCATCCGGGTCTCTTTCTACCCGGAAATATCATCTCTCAAGATCGATTACCACCGCCTTTGTTAGACGTTTAAAGAGATCACCTGACCACCTAGTATAGGACCGGTGCCCAAAAACGTGGCCAAAACTCTGAACAATCATCCAATTCGGGTAGTATAACTTTCGAGTGCCTGCAGATTTCGAATTTGATATAAGAAATACTAAATTCCGTCAAGATAATACATTTTTTATGTCCACCAATCGCCAATTACTGTATATTTCGATGCTGTTCTTATAGATCGATAATCAACAATTGTCGTATAATTGGATGAAAAATCTAAAAGCTCTGGAAAAATACTCGATTTTTCGCGAAAATCGCAAGGTAAAGAAAAAGTTATATTCACTCTAATCAATCAGAAACCTTTTGAACTAAATTTATGTCTATTTTCTTTCAGGTGAAGTTCATCATAAATCGTGACGGATTTTTTCATGCATTATCATAAATTTCTGTTTTTGATCACCCTCCACTTAAATTTAGCAATCCTGATATCAAATTCGTGAGGATTCAACATCGATTCTTGAGGAAATCACAGATGATTTTCAAGGATTTTTCAATGTGTCTACTCAAGTCAGGATCTAAGATTCCCTGAGAATTCCAGAATATTCCAGGTGATTTTTTCGACTATTCCAGGTGTATTGAGATACGATTTTTCCCTTGTGGATCTGCAGTCTTATCAAAGCTGTTTTTTATCGGTCAATTTCTCAGACACAAGAGTTTTTTTTTACATACTTGACTAATTTTTGTTCTTTTGAAATTTAATACTGGTTTTAAATTTCCAAGATAAACAAAAAATCAATGAATTGATCACTCTTGGAAAAATTCCCTGAGATTTCCAAGACTTTTTCAGGTTTTTTACGGAGGTACATACCCTGTTTTTGTGAGTCACAGCTATATAGAACGAGTAGAACGTTTATCAGCGCTGAAATTTAATTGAATGAATACCACCAACGTTGGAGTGTTGAACGAACTCGAGAGAAGTCTCCTCTTTCCCCGCCGACAGTATTGGTAAAATTTACCGCTGTTTACAATCTAAGAAGAGGTATAGCCCCTCCGGGAATATCCGCTACGTTGGCTAAAATTTTGAAAGACTTATTCCTCCGTGCTTTTTTGGGGCGTGTGTTTAAATCAACCGGATGACGAATCGTCGAGGATATAGGTAGTAGGCAAAATTCGAGGTACCGCAGGATCCTCCACCGAGGATACAATACACTGCACAACCGAGCTAAGTAAAGGTCATTATTCACGGAACCTGGTGCGGACAGCCGCGATATATCCCTCTCCACACTTGCATTAAGAGGACCGCTATCATCCTCAAACCTAAACGGGCAGAAAAGTTCCTCTGCCGATGACAGCCTGGTTGCTCAATTTTTGTGTATATACCTAGCCGTGAGAGGAGGCAAAAAAAGAAATAAAAAAAACCACACTCGTTGATCCTTCTGGCTCGTCTCGATCCTGAGTACCATAAATTATCTTAATCCCGTCGTGCATTGTTCGTTGACGTTGTGGCCGCCCATCGTCCCCTGGACCTTTTGTCCTCTCAGGATAAGATATCCTCTTCTTCTCTTCCTCGACATTTCTTATTGGTGTACGTAATTCGTTAACGAGGCATTCGTGATGACCACAGAGCGTCAATTCCGGCTTAATTACACGGTTTTATCGTGCAGGACCCCCGAATCTCGGCCGAGCACTAAAACGGTCGTGAAGCATATTCGCGAATCGGTACCAAAGGGATCTTCTGCTCGGGTTGCTCGAGGATTAAACGACTCCCAGGTATATAACTAAGATTCCAGGTTCGGTTCTCGGGTGGGCGCGTGTCATCGACGGACAACCGGACTTGGGGACAGGCAACCAGTTTAAAAACTCCGGTCCAGGTTAAGGCCCACTTTCCGCAAATGGAAAGCGATATGAATGGACCGAAGGACCCAGCTGTCGTTCCATTCAGTCTTTATTCTCATAATGATTATGTTTTTTTTTCTTCTCTTTCTTTCTTTCCTCATTTCCTGAAAACTCCGCGAGGCGTTATATATTCACGAACAAAAGCGATGAGGCTTTGAGAGTAAAAGCTGGGCGGTGTAGAAAAAAAAAAGATGACTTCTCCGCACAAAGGTCGATCGCAGAAACCAACGCCACGGTTTACTACAGCTTGTAAAACGTGGCTTGGCTCTTGGAGAAACGCAGTCGCTTCGTCGGGGTCTCTCAACAGTGCAGCCAGCCAGTACACGCGATAAAAAAGCAGCACAGAACTCGAGCGCAATTTAACGCAACGCCTTCTTGCAATACCAAAGTCGTTATAAAACAGGCGATATTTTTACCCCCTTCACTGAACTCCCGGGAGTCTCGTCGGGTCGTTCGAAACCTTCTCGGAAGAAAGACTAAAATCATATTCTATATGCTGTGAAGACAATTTTGCAGGCGATATATTTTTCCCCCTATCTGAACCTTCGTTTCCTACGGTTTATCATTTATACGTTTGTTTGAGGAATTCGTCGTGTCACGTTACTAGCCGGAAATCTTTATAAACCCATTACCGAAAGGTCGGCCCCGGTGGGTTCGGAGCCAGGACGCGCCAGGATCGAGACCAGACAGGGTTAAAGACCCAGACTTTATGTATACAAGACGCAAAGCCGTAGCGAGAGCTCAGCCACTTTTTGATAAATAGCCGGATTTTATTCCAACGTAGGAACGTCACAAAGAATTGTCTACACCTCGTTATACCTAAGTTTCTACAGTCACGGATGCCGCACAGATTTCATAAACCGAGTGATATTTTTTTTTGCTTTATTTGTTCATTTTTGTCTCCGTTGTTCACAACGATCGATACCGAGATCCCCAATTTCTTAGCTCCCTAATCTAACCTAACCCAGACAGAAATAGTTTGAGGGGGATAAAGAGAGCGAGGCAGGAGTCAAAACTATTAGTATGACACATCTGAGGTACGTTATCGGCGCGAATCGCGTCTTCAGCATTTAGCAAGGGTCGAATGATCGCCCCAGCGCGGCGACGAGAGTATCGAAGGGCTCCACGAGACTAGGCTAGGCGTTGCATTGTTCCTGAAGGAAGGGAGGAATCCCTGACTCTTATCTCGGCGGACGCGTGACTAGCTATGATGGAGGGTACACCGAGGAAGACAGGAGACGGTCTAGTACACGAGGGCCGAAGATAACGTCGCGACGTTGACGCCCGGCGCCGGTTTCACCCCCTCGACCAAATCAGGATATAACCTACGTCACTATACGGGATTCTGTTTCAACGCCACGGTCTGATGTAATTCAATATTGGCTCCCTGTCTGGCTCTCCTCTTCCTCTTCCTGGTCCAACGATTTCCCAAAATCTTTCTCCAATATCGCAAAAAGAAAAAAAAAAAAAAAATTAAAGTCAGCTTATTTTTTCCTCGTCTTCCTTCATCCTCTTTAAATTGGCCGGTTGTAGGTGGGCTACAGTGCAATCATCGCGAAAGCTACGTCCATCAGATCATCAGAGGAGCCAATTAAAAATCTTTATGGAGACTTTGTGAAAGAATTTTTAATCTTTTTTTTTTCTGCTTTTAGGCTAATGAATTCCGAAGGGGATCCCGCGACCACCGTCTACCGGGTGCATGTTTCCTCGTACTCTCGTAAAATGCGAAGAATTTTGGTGTCTTTTAATTTCTGACGTCATTACGTTTTGGAGAAATGAGAACAAAAAAAAGGTGAAAGGAATGAATCCAAATATTTTATGATCGCCTTTTCTTTTCAATTTTTTCCTCTCTTCTGGTCGCGTAAAAAAGGTAATCAATAATAATTTTAATCGAAGGCGCGCGCACCACCTGCACCCCTTGGCAGGAGCGAACGGAGACTACGCGGTATGTCATGTCGCCTTGAATCTCTCTGCACTCTGTGGCCGTATCTATAGGTATAGAGTACGTACCTGCGATGTGTTTTAATTAACATTGATTAAGTCACGGTTCTCGCACACATATTTTCATCAGTAGCTATAGCGGCTGTAGTACCATGTGTCAGATTCCTGCACCCGTCCAACGTGATATCGCACGGGTAAATATATTCCATCTGGGTACGGGGTCTCATTTAGAGTTCGAATAACGCGATGCGGACCAAAGGGAAACTCGATAATTAACACGAAATTAAATTGGCTCAAATTAAAAGTAGACTTTTCGCGTTTCAACTTCGTGTACGTTTCACCGGTTTGTCGGAACTCGAATCCACGTTCTTCGAATCAAATTTACAGACGGGATTCGAAAACCGAAAGTCTGTGAGATATTTTCTATAACCGGTAACAGGATTAAGGTTCAACGGGAAGAAACGATATTTTATCTCTCGGTGAAACTTTTAAAGAAAACTTTATGTTTCTCTGAATATAATAGCCGGTTTTTAATAACAAGTTATTTCGTCTGGAAAGAATATTTTTCCAAGCGATGATCTCTGTAACGGGATTCTATCTAGAATGGGGAAAATATATTATCGTAGTTGAAACTTTCTAACTGTTGGTGGATGTGAAAAGAATCCAATTATTTGTAAAGAAAGCTGCGCGTAGGTATAAATCAAGTGGGAGTAGTATTTCACACAGTTTAAGATGGAAAATTACGTGTTACATTCGCGCAACGAACCAACCAACCCACTAAAGCAAACCGGCGTGAAGGTAAGGAACCAACGATGCGGTTTATACCTAAAAATACATATAAACCTGGAAAGCAGAAAGCCGTGGGTAGCCACGGTTTTTGGCAAACGGAGGGGACCTTTTAATCCACAAAGCTCAGGGATTAAGGTTCATTAAAGTCGTTATCAATGGACGCCCAGGAGGGCTCGGAGCATCTAGAAAATAGCTGTTTAAACCGACCATAAACTACTCGGAGAAAAAAAAAAGGAGCAAAACCGAGTCAGTTGGAGAATAAAATTTGAAGAACAAAAAAAAATGAAACGGCGATAAAAGTGCAGTTATTTTTATTTCTCTTTAATTTCTTGCTCTGTACACACGAAGAAGCCGCAGCTGCGGGTATAATTGAATGAGCGGAATAGCCCGCCGAGGAAGAAGAAGAATACCCAGGTAGGGGAACTCGATCGCGACCGAAGGTACTATAACTATATAATAAACGGGAGACGGGTAAGAATGAACAAACTGACTCCGCACCAGTCCGTCCTGCTGTTGCACCGCGGAGTGCGGAGCAAAAACCATAAACGCATTGTAAATACGTACGTTAGCGCAGCTATTGCAGCTGACAACAGAAACGACCGGTTGACGACAGCGTCTGGATAAAATGGAACGAGTTTTGGTCCTGAATGTATTCCGCACGAGCGGAGAGTGCGAAACCTGAAAGACAGAATTTGGCTGCCCCTCTTTCGAACCGACATATTTTTTTAGGGGAATTTAACCGAGGTCTGAATAGTTTTCTTTTAAATCGTCCCCAGATAAATTAAACCGCTGGTGTCGGCGCAGGATAGGGTAGGGCATAGTTGGGTAAAAATTTACGGTCAACAAATAACGACTATACAGCCGAAAGTGGAAAACAATCGAATTTAAAGAGAGCGTTGGGCAGTGGTCCGCGAAATTGAAACAAACTGCATGGATATACTCTACAACTATACGAAAACTATCGTTGCTGCAACGATATCCAGACCCTCGGAATTGCACTAAGTCTCAATACCACGATTACCCCCGGTCTCACTGGCCAAACTATCGTTGAAGAAGCAACGATAAATATACTCTAGGCACATCGTGCTCACAGACCGATACATTCCAGATCGATTCACAAAGATTAAACGCAAGAAAAACGAAAGGAAGAAATCAGACGGAGAATTTTATCGTGGGAAAATGTTGAATTTCCATAAGAAAAAATATCGCCAATTCAGAGGAAACAGAGTAAAATTGAATGTTGATAATAAGATCTCCGAAAAAAAATGAATCTAGTCAATTCCAAGTTCCTGATAGTTAAATGTGTTGATAGAATAATGAAACTTCATGAGCTTCTTAACGATAGTTAGAACTGCACCAGTAAAGCGTAAAATATTGTTCAATTTTCACACAACCGCATGTAAAAGAGTTTATAGTATTAAAAGAAAGTTCTTCTATCTCCAGCCACATGATAAGTTTAAACTTTAAACAACGTTCAGTACAAAAATTATTGGCGACGCTGCAGCTGAGAAGGAAAATCTGGAAAAGCACACTGAACCCAATTGACTTTTAATTTAGACATCATACTTCAAGATAAATGTATTCGAAATTTCATGAATTATGATATTCTCTTTGTTTTATCTCCCTTCTTCGCAAAATTATTGCACTTCCAACCCCAAAATACACAAGTTCATTGGAAGAGATTTTTTCTAGTTCAAATATAAATTTTCACCTGTCATGGAAGCAGTACCAAGATTCCACTCGATTCTTTCGATTTCATGGTTCTTTGAAAATGATCTAATTTCTTTTTCAATGACCCCTGATTGTCGATTAATAATTGTCAATTATTCAATCGCAGGTGAACGTATAAGGTGTACAGATATAAGTAGATGTAACAGACAGATTAGTTCCATCCGACGTTAGCGTTCGTTGGGTAGGTAGGTAGCTATGGTACTGGCGAAACACTATTATTAGCTGCGACCACCTGTGCGACCCGCACCGAGATATCTCGATTGCAATGCAGCGTGGCGTATGCACCTAGATACCTATAGGTATGCACAGTCATTGCCTAAGGATACCTCCGGTCTAGCATAGCGTTCACTCAGGTTCTGTACCCCGGCCGCTGCTGCACAATCAGTACTTGCACCAGTGAAATTAGCCGATCGTTATGCATGTAGGGTCTGGTCTCCGTATCTATAGCACGCGACTAACCGCACACGTCCCAGAATTACCCTACGTACCCAGGTACCCTGTATATATATATCCAATTTCGGATTATAATATCCGACAATTAAGCCTGCAGTCTCTGATATCATCCTCTGGGGTTAGTCTGCAGATACAGAGACGACATTTTATTATTTCATACACCCGGTGCTGAGTTACCATTAAAACAGCATAAATGAAATTTTTTTTTTTAAAGCTAAAGTGAATTGTAGAGAAATTTCTCGCGTAAATTTCAATAGCAACTTCTTTAGCATCAGGGTTTCAGCGCTTCGCGCTAACCCAAGAGACTATTCGAGCCAGAACTTTAGATAATTGCGAGGAAACAACTCCCCTAAGAACGAAAAACTTCTTCACACTCTGGGGTTGAAGTAACGTCCATCGATATGAGGAACAGTGGAGTTGGATTTGAACAAAAGTTGACCAGAGCTAATGAAGACGTTCAAGCTTGATCAAACTGTCGTTAATTTTGAACGATTCGATTCGCAATATGCACAAGCGTCCTCTGACCGTGTCTACGACACTGCGTTAACTGTACGAGTACGTTAATTGCTGGCGGGTTGAATAGAGCATTACGTACGCCTCGGTATAAATAACACCTGTGCATAATCGAACGGAAAGGGACTTTTCTTCTTGTAAGGTAAAACAGTCTCGCAAAAAAAAAAAAAAAAAAAGAAATCGCTTACAAGCCAATAATTTCATGCAATTCCATGCAAATCTTGAGATTTGTGATCGATAAAGCCTAGACGGTTAACCGAGTCGCCCGGGGCGGTCGCAGGGTGGACAGTGAGACGACGATAATGAAAACGGCTTCCAAGGCTCGCCGACTAATTAAGCTAATCAACGCAATCGAAGCTAAGTCACGCACGTTACGATCACATTCTGAGCCCTGGAGTCTTGATGATGCTACGAGATCGCCGGAGGAGGCAAACCTTATAACGTGAATGTCAATCACTCAATCAGCGTTAGAGACACATAACATTGTAACGTCGGAAGAGGATCGCGGTCCCAGCAGCCTCCGGGCGATAAATTAATGCCGTAGCTTAATCTCTAATCCGTTGAAATATATCGCCGATCGTCTAGCCTCCACGTCTATTGACTGAATACTTCTACCACGACCTCGAATTGCAACGTCCACAAGGTAAATTGGAGCTTACGTCGAGATTAGACCACAAACAGTTTCATAAAAATGTATGTGAAGCAAATAACGTCTACTTTTTGTACACTAAAATTCAACTTTTTCAATATTTGAATATTCATATAACAGTTTTAGAAATTCAAAATCATCCGGAAATTTAATAGCCAAGATATGAAGAATTTATGATAATTTCATTTGAAAATGGGTTTCACTGCTACAATATTTGCTGAATCGGATCATTCATGAAATATTGCAGAATCGACCAAAAAAATGAAAATTTTACGATTTTAATTGAATGGACTGTTAATAATTGACTGAAATACCGCTTTGTCACTAAAAACTAAAAAAGAATCATGGTATATTTTGAAAAATATGAAATTTCAAGATCTTTTAAATCACCAGGATTTTCAAATTTTATTCCTGTTTGTATAAGAAATTTCAAGATATTTTCAACAGTGCATGGATAGGACCGAATTTCTACCGATCAGGTTATCTCAGATTGAATTTTACGGTGCTCGTCGAATTTCGTTCATTTTCAAATTTAACACAGCAGGATTAATTATGAATCGTTAATTAGAACGGAAGCGATCGCGTATACAAACAGAGAGTAACGGGGGTACGTTTGTGTTACCTGCGCCGACCAATCGGCGCGTATAATTTCTCTGACGTACGTTTCGCGATTACATCAAAGCGACGTAGAATTTCAATTAGGCATAATAACGGTCGGGGTAGCCAATCAATTAACTTTTCTCAGATGTTTCCCTGAAGTACCGAGAAAAAAATATACGTATATAATATTATACATAAAAACTGCGAAAGTGGTAGACGTTAATTTTCAGAGTTAACGAAAATAAAAATAAAATGAAAAAAAATGAAGGAAGAGAATTTCCGGCCTCGACACTTCCGCCAGTTTTATTTATTCATATTTTCCCGCAGTATTTTTATGATATCCCGCGCCGTCGCGGTTTTCTCCCACCTTATACCCCGAGTGAAAATTTACAGCCGTCGAAAACCCTCGCTGAATCGATTCCATCTAGGTACTTATTTCACGGTTTAACGCCTTTGCATTCTCACTGACCGATAACTAAATCGTCAATTTAACGCATGTGGAGTCGGACCGAGGGCATGCCTACGCCTAATTGCGCTTGATTTAACGCCGATTGAATTCGCAGACAGAAATCGTTGTTTCGAAATCGGTTTTATTTGTTTACCTGTCTGGATTTTTCGTTTTTTACGTTTACTCATTTCATGGACTGAGGGGTCGAACGGGAATCGTTAACGAATATAACTGCAGCTATCGATTCCACGTAGATACGTACGTATGGACCCTTGATGTATCGTTATACGACTTTTGGGCTATTACCTGTACCCAACGCAGTGACAATCACTGCGCGATATTGGCTTTTGTCGTTTGACGATATGCACCAACGATTTGGACCGTCCATCCATCTCCCCGCGTTTTATACAACCGGATTCATTTCATTTCCGGTCAATTTTCATTTCGGTTACGCGTCTGGTTTTATATCCACGCGAATTCGCTTTCGAAAAAACATCAATCTATCTTGAACAAGCTGGTTTGGACTGACTATAAGCCAGCCTTCGAACTTCCAGCTATTTTGAATTTTGCAAATCTGACCTAAGAACGTTGATCAGCGGTTCAAAATAACCTGACAGTAACAATTTTTCATGAGATTTGGAATGTTTTTCGTGTTTTCCCCCTGGCAAATTGGATCCGCCGGTTTGAATTTTGCAAATCTGACTTCAGATTCATGATCAGCGACCCAAAAAACCATGTGGTACCAAATTTCATTCAAATTCGTTGATCCGTTCTCAAGATATCGTCATTTTTATTCTATTTTTGAGAATTTTGTTATTCAAATCATTAAAAAAGTACTGAACCGATCAAAGCCAAAATCTGTTCAGTTCTAAAAAATGAAATGTGAAGATGGAAATTCAGCGAAATAGGAAGTTAAAAAATGCTCTAGACTTTAAATTCGGAGTGAGACGGGGTCAGATAAGTGAGAGAATAATCTTGAATCAAGAATTACTATTGACAGTGAGAATATCGAGTATTTCGCTTGACCCACGGTCTCGAGAAATCCATTGATTCCGCAGGATGCTAAAACCGTTCTCTGCAGGCGTTATCTCCGCCCGAGCATGAGAGTAGCGCTAAGATACGAGGCCATAACTCGATGCCCCTTGAGCTGTACTAACCACCGAAGACATTGGTTATTCGTGAGATGGTTTACCCACCGTCGTCTGGACGGGACAAAGAAAAGCAATTCTACCGTACCTCGCAAAGTTCATACTTTTTGCCCGCATAAAACCATCGAGAGTACATGAATTAAAATTGAAGCCCCCTTTCGAGTTTTAGACGCAAACGAATAAAAAATCTCCCGAACCGTTTAGGACGATACGGAAGCGAATTAACCGGTTGGGTCGAGAACAATTGAATTACAATCAACCTTCGACGGGGGGTTCGTAGGTAGATTTTGCAGCCGAACGCGTTCAGAGGCGACGGTGATAATGAAACAGATTCAGTTTTGTTGTTAAATAAATGTGTAAAATAGCAAAAAGTGATAATGAAAGATGAGCAAAAAACGGCTCCTCATTTCGAGACGAAACTTTAAGTCCCGCTTTTTGCATAACGTTCCAATTATGATAATTTTAATTTCTCACGAGGAAAATACGTACTTTCAGCTTTTTCAGGGGGATGAGAAGACGAGGATAGCTAAGCGAGTGGAATGACGGTTGCCGAGAGTTTCTTGCTATTGTTATTTATCAGCTACGAAGAACCCTCCGTCGTCAATTAATATGCAAATCGTTTCTGATTCGAAGAACCGTGACTAATTGGATTGAGCCAAAAAGTTCGCATTCGAGTTACCATAATTTAGAGAATCGAAAGATTCCCGGTGTAATTGATACGGCCGAGATTCACCCGATTAATTAGCAGATAATATGCTGATTGAGAAAAGAATGAGCTGAAATTCGAAAGAACGAACGGAGAAAATTCTAGAGTTAAAATTTAACGAGATTTGACGAAATTAAATGGCTCAATTAACGTCAATTAAATCTGTCGTCCGTCATTGTGGAATTTCTCCTGTGGTCCTGTTGATTTTATTTTCATTGCCATGGCATAGCATACCACCTACCCGAGTAGAGAAGAAGAAGCCAGCTGAGTGCAAAACAGTTTCCTCGTAAAACACATAACGCTGTTTGAAGCGTGCGGATTTGAATTTGGCAATGTTCCAAATACGTGAATTAGCCAACACGAAAATTGACTAAATAGTATAATAACTAGGGCTCCTCGACTCTCAACCGCGCTCGGAATTAATAATCGCATTTATTTCACCAAGAATAATCACAAGATGTCGCCGCTAATTAATTAATTAATCTAGTCACGGTTTACGGCCCCCGCCGCGTCACAAAACGATCAATCATCATTTTGTCACATGAATCATAACTGAGGGAATTCTTTTCAACGATATAAAGTCTCGGGTAACCCTTTACCCACTTCATGTTATATTCATTAGAAATAATTGATTTTCTAGATGGGGCGAAATCACATTTCCATATTATCAAATTACAACCACTTATTTCCCTGCTTTCATTGCCTAACATGACGTCGTACAGAATCAGGCATCGATAATTTGATTCAATGAACGAGAAGACAGATTTTCTCCAAATCGATAAAGATATATAATATGATTTTTGCTTACCTTAGCAGGATCAGATTTTTCCGTTTGCTCAGCGAATGTCTGTGATCCTCTGGAAACTGTATTCCTCCGTTGTGTAGTAGCGATATCTTGCGATGGTCGGACAAACTCTATCCTACCACCCTCGACAACGATGTTTGGGGCTGGTGGAAAACTCTCCGTGTTACCAACCGAGTCACAGTACCCAAGAAGCCCGGCTTTCTCCCCGTACAAGGGATGAATTTGTCTGCAACAGTCGATAAGCGAGGGAATCCATGACAAGGGTTGAATCGGGTGTTTCTCGACTGGCAACCCGCCGCGGCTCTGATAAGAGCCCTTGAATTTTCCTCTCAACGGGTAAAAGCAGAAAATTGCTTCTTACTATAATAATCTTGTTAATTCCTGATTGAATGAACTACTGCCGTACAGAAATGGTTGAAATTTCGTTCTTTATCTCGTCTAAAAATCTCGGTCCCCGTTGCAGCAGGGATTCAGAAAATTTATTAGTCAAGCTCGTGCGTAGGTCTACTGTGTGCTCAGACCTAACGAATTCTGTGTAAATATTAGCTTCTTTACTCTACGAGATTTGGAAGGCAGTCCCTGAGCGTAGGGTAAAGTGAGACCATACAAGAAAAAAAGAAAGAGAAATAGAATAAAGATGTAGGTTCGTTGAGTTTACTCAACTTTTATACAACTGCGTGACTACTTTTTTTTAACCTGAAAACGTATTATATGCTCGAAATGACGACATACTACGTCGTATTAGAAAAGAAAGAAAAGTGTCAAAAGCAATAATAACACATGGACCTAGATAATTTTACGATCACGTTTTTAATACTCGACTCGGTATCATCCATGAAAAATAGGGATTGCGGAGTGAAAGACGATCCCCAATTTTCTTAAAATCCTCTTCTTACCCTAGGGTAGTTTGATTATAAAGTGTCAATTTCAAGGTTGAATGACTAAGTAACGAGGTAAAAGCACCGGGGCTGTGCTATGTGACGAAGATGAAACAACGTCACTAACAAGGATAAAGAAGAAAACCTCCTCCTGCGATTCTAGAGCCTAGAAAATTGACGTCATTTGTCCGCTGAGTCCCAGTGATAAATTTCCGAACGAAATAACGACAAAAATTCTGATCAAAACTGAGATGGAAGAATTTTCTTTGCTTCTTTAATGGCTAAAAATCTTGGCAAGAACAAAGAGACCTAGTGGGTGTAGATTATCAAAACAGAGAACCATTCTCCGTCTCGATGATCAAGAAAAGATAACGAGGCACAAATTTTTTTTTGCTTTGCGACTTCTGGCGTGATTAAAAAGAAAAACCGTGCCGTGTATCAGGTTCTGAAGAAACAAGCAAAGAGAGAGAAAAAAAAGGGCCAGACAGCTGACGACGAGAAGAAAGTAGCCGCGGGTATTGTCTAATTTGATACAGCGATTGGCCCGGATTGGCCGGTATTTTCGAACGCGTCTCTACCTCTGGACGGAGGATCACGAGTAATTGATTAATTGAATAATTGAGGCGTAAACTCACCTGGGTGAAGCCACCGGGCGTGGTTTGTCGAGGGCCAGTTCTGCGCCGAGGTTAGCTTCGGTACTACGGCCATTGGAAGCCCTGCGAACAAAGACAAAGACAAAGGCAATTAAGTACATGCAATACTACACGCAAGACCGGATTCCGAACAACGGGGTGAATGCGCCCTCGATATACTACCCTCAGCCTCGCTGCCATGCTCATTAAACATTTACAATAGTTTCATGAAACGGGGATATGAAAAATTCGCGTGGATTCCACGGTCTGTAAAACCGTTCATTTTCAATATCGGAACAATTCGTTTCATTCCTTTTTTGGATCTGATTAATTCTCAACCCCTCAATGATTGACGCCTTTTTTTGTCGATGTCAGTTGCCTTGAAGTGAAGAATCACCTCCACTAATTTTGAAGCTAATGAAATTGTCTATGAAAAAATATCGTCATTGATTTTCCCGTAGAATCGACTGTTTCAAACGAGGGGCTATTCACTCCTGAAATCAGCTGTAGGGGAGACCGGGGCTAGTTGTCACACTTTTTAATCTCTGATTTTTAGAATTTTCCCAAAATTTGTTTTCGCAAATCTTGAGATGGGGTATTGTAGATGCATCCTTTGCGCACCTGCAGAAAATTTTTGGTTACTCTAAAGCAAGTCTGAGTAGGTTTTTTCGAATTTTCAAAAAAAATCGCGGAGTGTGACAACTTGCCCCGAGGCGGGGTAAGTTGTCACAGACCCCGGGGTAAGTTGTCCCGAATATTTTAAATGGCGAAAACGGGATTCATTGTATTGTCTCCTGGAAACCACGAAACAGTCAACCTAGACTCCGAACACCCCACAAACCATGCGAAATCCCACCCAGACTCCGAGAATCTTGAGAAAGTTGACCTCAACTCAAAAAACCATGGTCAAGTCAAAATGGGGTGAGTTTTTACACGTGACAACTTGCCCCAATAATTTTGTGACAACCTGCCCCAACCCGCTATTTTGTTTAAAAATTTGCACATCTTGCTGACCCGCCATTCAAATATCAACAATATGTACATCAAATGAAAGCGTTAAGAATAACCTTTTCCCAACGCATATGTAAAAATAGGCGGTTTTGGCCGTCTGCTGAAAATGAACAAAAGACGCTATTTCTCAATGAATTGGGAAATGAAGAATCATTTTTCCACTAGTGACCCAGAACTACTTCTGACCACTGGTGATGACAAAACACGCAAACTATTTCTCCACTAGTTGAGAAATGGTTTCATTTCTCCACTAGTGGGGAAATGGTTTGTGAGTTTTGTTCTTTTCAACAGACGGATAAACTCGCCTAATTTTACATATTTGTTGGGAAAAATATCGTGTGCACCTCGTGGGCAATGACGATTCTGAGTTCGTGTGATATCCGCACTCGCCTTCGGCTCGTGTGGCTATATTCACACTCACTCGGAATCGTCATTTTTGCCCACGAGTTGCACAATATACTATTCCTAATATCGTGTAGCGAAATTTCTCAAGGCGGTCTAGAAAATGAGAAAAAACATATTAGAAGATGGAAAATAATTACTTTTCAGGTCCGATATCAGTTTATCGATCACTGCGAGGCCGAATATGATGCGATATTCAATTTAACGACATTAGTTTGTTTCAAACATCGAACTACAACTTTGATCTATAACACCGTTCGATCTGTTATCTAGCGGTGGAGATATGGACACTGTGACAACTAACCCGTGTGACAACTAGCCCCGGTCTCCCCTATACCCTGGGTTTAAATCAGAGAAAGTATAACTAAGAAATTCGTCAAAATGACAATGGAATGATCGAACATCAGCAAAAATCATCCAGAATTACACATGAAATCACGTGGAAAATCAGCTGAAATCATGTATGAAATCAAGTTTGAGTGAATAGCTCCTCCGTTTCAAGGATATATGGGTTTGAAAAAATCATCGAATTGATTAGTTCGTGAATATTATTAGAAGCTTAATCACTCCGAGGTGATATTTTTGACACGTTGTTATTAATGAACGTTCCCTCTGATGGTGAGAAGCTGTCAAGGATACCGTGCAGGTATACGTATTTGATTTCTTGAAATAGAAAACACCAAAAAATCAATCCACGTCGCTATTTTTGTAATCTCACTCATTAATCCCGCATACTCACTGACCCTGATTAGCGATAACTGATCACAGCGAGGTCAAAGGTCGTGGGTCAAGTTTCCACCTGCCGATGGCCCCTAATTACGATGACGGACCGTCTAACCGAGCTCCAAACTCTCATTTTTTATTCTCCGAACCGCAATAATCTGGGATTTTTCCCACAGTCTGTCCAATGACCGAATATTCTTATAATTTATCCGCAATTTCTTTCGTCCATCAGCCGAGGTAAAAAGTTTTTCACACAATCTTTGACCTATGGAGATGAGAGCGAATTCGACACTTCCTTCTGCCGACGTGCTCCCAATGACCTCGACCTCATCTTCGCCTGTGGACCGCCCACGATATATTTCACCAGAATAAATACTCAGCCCGAAAGTTTTGGAGGTTAGATGCTTCGTGATATACGGAGCGTGTGTCGAAATTATTAAAATACAAGCCAGGCGAAACAATGATCTTGATATAAATAGGCACACATTTTTATTACCCACGATCAGACAGAGAGTAATCTGTAACTCTGCCCTAAACCGTAAGAATTCAAGGAAGCTTATAATCTCACGAGACGGAGTTGAGACAACTACGTAAATCGGTTGAGCAAAGACATGGAAGCCATATTTGCGATCCGTTTAGACTAATCAGCTTGAAATATCGGTTAGGTCAAGAACCAGTAAAGAAGTCTGAGCCCAGAATCAACTTTGTATCGTTTAAAGATCAGGAAAATGTGAACGTGGAGTATAAACGTACTTCGAAGATTGTAAGTTCCGCAAGTCATCCGCTGGGCACATAAGTTTTCGTTTATCTCCACGCAGTCAAAGAACAACGCCGCGAGATAGTGTCAAATAAATATCATTTACGGGTCTTTATACACCGGTGTTGCAACCGAACAACGAAAGGCCTCCGGTTATACAGATCAAACATATATCCCCGTGCACACGTACGTACCGGGTATCGTAGACATTCCACATATCACCGCATCATCGTTTGAATAACTCATTGTCCTGTACGGTGTGCAGCGAGGGGTCAAGAAGATCGAAAGAGGCTGAGAGCGTTACTGTCAAACAAGTATTAAACATCCACGCCGATCTCACTTCTCGAGTATCCTTGTATGCATGGGACGTAGATTTGCAAGCTCGAAGAAGCTCCTCGAGCAAGTTTCCCAATTGCAGGGCTGGTAGCGATAGAGGGTTCCAACATATAAGTGAGAAAAGTGAGTTTTTACTCCAATTGCTAAAATACTAAATTACTAAGAAAAGTGACTCGAGTGATCGAATCTTGGAAAAAGTGACTAAAGTGACTCGCTTATACCAGCCCTGATATTGCTAGTAGAATTAATGAAGCCAACTAGCATTACATT
The DNA here is from genome assembly GCA_018420115.1 of Euura saliciscinereae. Lineage (NCBI taxonomy): Eukaryota > Metazoa > Arthropoda > Insecta > Hymenoptera > Tenthredinidae > Euura > Euura saliciscinereae. The sequence goes on from JAFFZH010012933.1 coordinate 25,596, forward strand.
GCAGCTACTGTAACAATGAGTCGTCGACGCGCGACGACTAATCACAACTAATTAACGAGAAGCATGGCTTCTTAATTATAACATCCTGCGGGTGGTTAACGGGTTATAAATAAAAAGGCATACATGGTTAATACAGAAATATCCACGTGCGTTATCGAGGCTTGTTTCTTAGCCACGAGAAAAGCGTTAATTGCTTCCTGTTGTTTTATTTTTTCATCTTTTTTTTTCTTTTTTGCGTCTGAAGGTACGCGGGGATTTAGAAAGGAATTATTGTTGCCTTTGGCTTGTATTATCAAGAAACACGTATCGAGATCGTTACACTCGAGCGAGGTAACGATGAAAGGTCACAAGTTTACGCATTCACGTAGGTGAACAGAAACTCGCGAACCTCACGGCGTTTCTAAATGATGAGATACGCTGACAACCCGCCTCGAATGCTATAAATTATCCCTAATGCCCTGCACCGCACCTGACAACCTTCGAGGATGTAGGAAACTGGCAGGATCGATTAGTCACGGTTGGAAACGAGACGAGATCTCCGCATCAAAAATTCTAAATCCGGATGAGAATGTGACAAAAATTCGTATCCCCACCCATTCCAAAGGCTTGAATAAACCGAGAACTGCCTGCTCTGCTACCTACATTCAGACATGCATTAGTAATGAAGGTAAGGGATATTTGAATACTCGAGTTCCGGCGTGTCGGCACGGTAGAGAGCGAAGACCTGGCTTATTGTTAACGAAGAAGTTCTCGTCGTCTCGTGCCGGTAATCAATCAGGACTAGAGATTACGCCGAGACTGAGACAAGAATCTTTGTTAGAACACGGGGAGTAATTAGCATTAGGGTAGCTCGGGAGCCGTTTGACGATACCGACAACTTCAGCTTCAACTTCAACTTCAACTTCAACATCGAGCTCGACTCGACTCTGGAGTAGGCTCTCGAAATCGCTAAACTCGCTAATGAGGCCAAGTAAACTAACCGTGCCTCGCACCGCGGGAGATAACAGATAAGAGCTCATCTCTCGGCGACGAAAACTCTGAGATAATTTGTATATCGTTCTTTATTTATGCTCGATTATGAAAAACTGACTAAACAGTGAGGAGACCCTTAAAACTGGGTATTGACCGCTGGTCATGGCGTTAGAATAAAAAGATGGGACATCGTCACTTCCAAGTGGGTTAATTGACATCGGTGGTCGAGGTGAGCTAATTAAAAAAATAATGTCGCTATAGAAAGAAGGTAGGTACGTATGTGGGATGCGGTGTAACGGTACCGTAGTGTAACTTGCTAATTTAATTACCGGCAATTTGTTTAATCTCATTTAATGCATCGTGTACTTTGGTCAGATGCGTTAGTAACACTTTCTCGACCCGACCTGACCCCGGATGACCTTTCGACCCATTATCGCATGTTATTATCTTCTCTAATGACGATTTATTTTTTCAAGATAACAATAGCGAACAAGAAGCTCTGAGGTAATCTCATTAGAATGAAAATCGACCCTCTTCCCATTATACATACGGGGCGGATTGAGACCAGGTTGAAATCCTGTTGCTCGAGGATTAAGAATATAGAATTACATCAGGAGAGGAAATGGCCCTGCGGGATGTGGGCTCGGGGCTCAGAACGGCTCAGCGTTGTCAGGAGACGTTTACCTCGCTCGATAACTTCCGAACCGACGTATCCCTTATCCGTGACATTGAACCAACTGTCTGCATCCACGTGGTGAGTACCGCCATGAGTGTATGATCGCGGTGTGGTTAACGGTAAAACTACATACCTGGTATGGTACTCGGTATCAGGTGAGGGGGAACGAGCGTGTATTTGCTCTTGAATTACATCTCACCGATCTTAAATTCTCTTTACAGAGTCATTTTTATGTTTCTCTTTTTGTTTTGTCATTATTATCGTCATTAAACGCATGCAGAAGACTACGAAAGGAATGTCTGTCGCATATGAACGTCTCCGCTGACTTGGTGGAGAAAAAAAAAACCGTAAAATTAATTGGCAACCAGAATTGTTGGCACTTCCTTCGGACCACCAAACCAACACGAACTCGTTTTCGTTCTCGTTCTCGTTCTCGTTCTCCAGGTCGAGTCGAGTTCCTCTGACTGTGCAACACTTGACTCTTAAAATAAACACCTCAACTTCTTGCTGCAATTGCACAAACGAGCTCATCATTCATTCTCACATTCTTGTATGCTGATACGGGTCAAATTCTTGCAGACTTTTTAATGATCGTTGAATTAAAGATTCCACGGTAGGTTTATAATCAATTTGAGTAGAATGGAGGCTGAATTAGGTACGTCTGATCGCTTCCAAGTCCGAGAGGGTGAAGCAAAGCAAAGCCAGTAATAGTATTTCGAGAAAAGCGTACGTTGTATGCACGCAGCGTTCCCGAGGCTCTGATTCACTAGGTGAATGCGGAGCACCTCGGGCCATGGGACGCGAACGGGGCGGCCAGCTGGACCATCGCGTGGAGTACGGCACACGCTGGCATCTTCTTCCTGGTTCCCAGTTGGGCGTTACTCACGCAAGTGTGCTTCTTCGGCCGGTACCACAAGCACGACACAACCGCGTTTCTCTATAAGATCAAAGTCACCCATGCCAGATATTTCACTCCGACTTCTGACTCTCCTGACTCAATGCCAAGAATGAGAAATGCGAACTAAGGGCCTTGTCCGGGAGCAAAAATTGCGACGGAAAAGGAATATTGAAAAATTGTGAAAATTTTACATCAGGCTTCTTACTAATCCACTAGATTAGCCAACCGCTCGTCACCTTTGAGTGTATAATAGTCGAGAAGAGTTGCATAAGCCAGGAAGAGTTTGCGCCGTGTTCAAAGGGTGAAGATGGGAGTGAGCCTCGATGATAGAAAGTAAAATATCACTTACGGCAACCGCTTACGTATACCAAAGCTAACGATACAGGCACTTAGCATGCATGCATCTACTTTGCGTTCATCAAGTGGCTAATAATAATCGTCGTCTGCTCGTAGTCTGTGGATTGCGACAACGCGATGCATTCTTTTTTTTGTTTCATACTTTTTCTCTAGTACCTATCTACAAGCTTTACAGAAAATAATTTCTACTAATCCAAGTGAATAATTAGGGAAAACAGGTTGGACAACTCGTCGTATAAAATTACCATACATTCAATCAAGATAAATGTCTCGAGAATATATTTACAGTTATTCGTCTTATAATCGAATCAATTATTGACGATCTATTGAATAGAATAAATCAGTGTAATTAGTCTTCAATAATTACAAGAACAAGAGGATAAAGTCAAAGCAGACATTTCCAAAGATCTCGAGTTTCTAAAATTTACCGTCAATCCTCTTCGGGCTTGTGGGTACTACTAGGTCCCCGGCTGTGAATCTATTTCAGGTCTTAGCCACAATTCTACCGCGGAATATAATTACTGGCTGAATCATAAGCCCTCTGCTCAAAGTTTTCGTCATACCGGGTCTGGTCCACCTCTCCTGGGTCTCTGGCAACTGTATAACGAATCTCAAGTGGTGCTGGTCGCGGACCAACTGCAGTCTCAACGCATACCGTCTGAGTCATTGGTCCGTTGACAGGAACGCGTGCCACTCCGCTACGTGGACGAATATAAATCACACTCTTCTCTGATAAAGATGAATTCATCTCGGTCAAAAAACACGACGTGACTCTTTCCCTGCCCTATATGAATGATACCATCATTTTTTTTTCTTTCAGTAAATTGGATCCCGCGAACCGGACGACAGGATATTGCCGTCAAATTGCTACTCGGTATCCGGTGAACTACGTCGAGAAGAAGGTAAGGGACTGGGTCGTCGCCCCGAGGACAGGAAGTGACGAGCCTTCGTACTATACAAGCCCTGAAGACTGGCTCGCCGAGTGTTCGAAGAGTGTATAGGTACGATGAACGGTATAGAGAGGAGGCTCTCTACGTATCGCGGAGACTGGAAGTTGTCGAGTCTCGTAGAGTTGTGGAGTTCGAAAGGTAGGGTAGGGCGTCGAAGACGTCGTGCAGCGTTGTGCGACCCGAGTAAAGTCCGAGTAGGAGGACCCTGCCCACGCGTTAACGTCGGCCCCGAGAGTGCTCCATTTGAATTTTATCTTTATCGGTGTGCCGTTTGAGACATTGCTTCGCTCTTCAAGAGACACTCACATACGGTCTCGAAACATTCGAGCACCTCGACTTTTTTCACGATTCCATCAGTGCCGTACAAAACTCTGCGATTTCATTACAGTCAACGGATAATCTCCTTATCTCCGCGGTATCGGAGCAGGGCGCGTTACTCTTATCTGACAAAACTGGTTCTAAAACACAGAGGGCGAGAGAGAGAGAGAGAGTGCCGCCCATCGCAGATGCGTATCTCTGAATCTGGGATCTGGGTCCGAACCCGAACCTGAACACGAGGCTGGCCGCGTTTGCATGAAACGTTTCGTAATTACGCACCCGCTCACGTCGAGATTCGAACCCTGAGGTTTGAGATCCTCGGAGGAAGCCGCGGGCCCCGCGCCGCGGACAGAGTCATTACGTCATTACCAAGTTACACGGTTCGATAGTCTCAGATGCAACAAATTACAGAGACCTTTTTATAACCTGCCTACCTGCGGACTCGCCGCTCGATCAAACCACACACTCTTCGCGGAATACTTGCTTTGCTTCTTGAATATATTTTTATCCGTATCTTAAGGGGGTACGTACACCTTAAAATGTCATTTTTCATATTTTAGAATGTTTTTCACACGATTTTGGGAACACATTATTATTTTTTTTTGTCTACGATGCACGAAATAAAATCTATCGATGGATCGATTTGAGTTTTTATGGTCTCAAACTATTCTGTAAAGAGGCCTTCTCAAAGTGACCAGAGAACTTCTTGATTCGATCAAAATTGGACCAGATATTCATCATTTTTCAGAATAAAATAGCGTTTTTCTGTTTTCATAAGAGAAAAAATAAAGCTATGAAAAAGTTGTCTGTTCATATTGAAAAGGTGTCCTTACTGAACGGTTTGAGACCCGAAAAACTAAAATCGGTCCATCGATAGATTTTATTTCGTGCATCATGGACAGAAAAAAAATTCTTTCTAAAATCATGTGAAAACCATTGAAAAGTCTAAAAAATGACTTACGGTGGTTTTGACTTCTTTGACATTTGAAGGTGTACGTTCCCCCTTAACCGCGAAACTGTACACCGTCCACGGTTCTCTTCCTTCTTTTTCGTGCCACGCTTGAGGGCTTTGAGGGATATGAGAGACCCTGGGAAGACATGGGATTGAATTTTGCGGATCGAAGAGAGTTGAGAGCAGAGAGAACAGATATTTTTTGTGATTTCAGCCGATAAACGGTTATCGAACAAGTGTCTATAAATCTCTCGCCCCGCGTTTGGCCTATGAGTAATAGCGGCTCTGTGCGTCTATTATATCAGAGAGCGGGATTTTATCCGTTCGTTCGAGGCAGGCGTGGGCCATGTAGGTTGGCCTGTCCTGTCGGCGAGGAGTTGCATAACCGTTCGGCTTTAGCGGCGCTCCCTGAACTTCTATTTCCCACCGATTGCGATGCAAATTAACACGGCAGGGTTCGTATACTTTTGGCGTATTGTGCATCTCTGGAACTATATTAGACACAGCGTGGGAGTCAGTATATATAGGTAAAAATAGAAGCTTAATAAATGAGAATAATATCATAGCGGAGCGAGGCTTGAGTTTAATTGGCAACTCTGTTCGAGAGGTTTTAACTACCCGAGTGGTTATAGTCTAATAACGCTCGGTATTAAACCGAGTGGGTCCAACAAACTGTTATTACTCTTGTTTCGAAGTTATTTCAAGGATCCACGGGGTCTGTAATTAAATCCTCGACGGTATGGTATTAAAAAAACTGCGACCCGGTTTGGAGGATAAAAACTTTCACTCAATCGTCAAAAGTTCGTTTCGAATTGACCTCCCCCGACCTCGAGTCGATACAGTTTTCGAGGATCCAAAATGAGGCGATGTATAAATAGACGGGTTCAGTTTTAATAATCCTACCGTTTCTAAGGTCCTCGAGGTTGAGGCATTGCCTACCCGAGATGATTTCCTAAACGTATTTTTCTGCGGCTATTCTCAAAGCAAAGTGACTCGGTAATGGGACATGGAAACGAGCAGTCAAGCAGGCCGAGGCGAACGGAACACCAGCTTAACGCTAACGCGGCGTATGAATGAAGTAGGTGGATATGTACATCGCGCATACACGGATACCCCGGACACCATGGCACAGGGAATCCTATACTGACTCGGAATTTATTTATAGTATAACGCTCGGCTACTAAAAGCAAGTATAATATTTTATATATATATATATGTAATATATAATATACAGGAGGTAAGGTTGATGGCGATAAATCGCACCTATCTAAAGAAGAGCGGAACCTCCGTATGCACAAAGGTCGACCTGTCTCTGAACAACCACTGCGTTTCTTTAAAACCATATATGAGAATGAAGAAACAAGCGCGTTTCGACTGACTCTGAGCCAGCATTCGAACTTCCCGTTATGTATTGAGTTTCTAGCTTTTTTTGAATTTTGCAAATCTGTCGTCAGATTCTTGATCAGCAGTTTAGAAAAACAATTTTCATAAGATTTAGAATGTTTTTAGTATTTTTCGCAGCAACTTGGATCCGCCGTTTTGAATGTTGCAAAATCTGACTTCAGATTCGAGTACCAATATTCAATCAATAGAGATTTAATGAAGACTTGACTTTTCATTTCCGGGTTCATTACAGTATCTTCCTTTTTTAATATTCTCGACAGTCTGGTATAATTTAGCCCGGGGTCTAATCCGTTATAATTGAACGAAAACGTACCCTACAATCGATTCGTGTGCATATACCTATCATCGATGAGTTATTCTTCGATTTCCATGCAAAGTGCCCGGAGTGGATTCAAAACGTAGTGTAAAATAAAATAAGCGTGGATGCTGCCCTCGGGCGTGCCTTGTTCGACCCCGGTCGGGCTTGCAGGGCCAAAATAAGCCCTGCAGGCCGATAAGATTAACCACGCCTGGCCTGGGTCTCCTCTCAGACCTCTCTTCCACTTTCTTTATCGCGTACAGACTCCGGCGTTGTGGTACCTGGGTGCGTTTAGGGTGCCCCCAGCTCCGGCAGCGCCCCAATAAAGGGAGATATGTATTCAGGACCGGTTGTGATATCGGCTCGGTCTTATCCCGACAGGTTTCACGCATTTTTGCATCTTTAGCGGAAAACGTGTCTCTCCCGTGATCCGCGAGGTGATATCGGAAAAAGTTTCTTTTTTTTTCAGAGTTTCACGTGTATAAGGTGAAAAAATACCCTACTCTACATTTTTGAAGTTATCATCCCTCATCTCGCAAAGCTATCTCGAAAATTGCCCATCTCCACAAAGTCGACAGTAAGATGTTCGACGTATGCTCTTCAGCAGAGACCCTAAATCCCCCGAGCGATTTTAGGGTGCGGCGTGAGCCCAATTTTCTATTTCAAACTTGTCAATTTATTGTCGTTACAAACGCTGAGACCTAATAGCGGGGGATTCTACCCTAACAAGACACGAGAGAATCGGAATGGAAAACACGTGTTATTTTATTAGCTCTTTCTCGCCTCTGGCTCTAAAATCTTGACGAGGGTTCGAGATGACCAGAAAATTGGCTAGATTTTCATTCTTCGAGAAGCCTGTCGTCGACGCAGGATCAAAATTTGATTCCGATTATTAATGATCGTCTAGATCAGGCAATTGGCTTACAATTTCTCTAGATATGTGTGTGTGTGTGTAGTTTTTGATAAGATTCTAACCGCGCCGTGTTGCCGTCTGGTACATTCGTATATCTTGAATAACTCTCGGTCGATAATTAATTGAATCCCGGGGTTTCACGATTAGATAAAAAAAACTGAAATAAATTCCCGTTGTAAATTCCAATCGTGTTTTTAATATCTCATGATCTTCTACTACACAGCCTGATGGCTAAAGCGCGCCGCGAGAAATCGTTGCGCGGTAAATGAAGAAAAAAGAAGAAAAAACTTTACCTAGGGCACCGAACGCGACGGTGTCGGAATGCCTGCACCCATCGCTCGTATTGCGACAGATGTTGCTATTTTTATTCAAGCTATTCGCAGCTCGTCACGGTTTACGCGATAAAAAACAATTTTCTGATTTTTATCTCTGAAACAGCTGCACTTAATACCAAAACGATTATAATTATAATCACACAGGAACGAAATTAGTTTCTGTTCCATTACCATTTCATTACAAAGCATCCGATGAAAATCAAGTGGGAAAAGTGACTCAAGTCATAAAATCTTGAAGAAAGTTTAAAAAAAGGGACTTCGATTGTGATAATAGTGATCAAAGTGACTCGCTACCAGCCCTGAATCTGTAGAAAGAAGACCGGGTGCATCAGCGGTATAATTACGTTACAGGACGTGTATGATATTCTTTTTCCAAATAGCTCACAGTCATTTGACGTTTGTTACGTCTGTCGTCATATTGTCTCTCTTCCCAAACTCCCCGACGTCACACACGACGTTTCCGCTTTCATTTATAGGTTATACCCGTCCCGTTTATCGTCTCAAGGCAGAGTGTGTAATAGTGTTGCCGGTTCTTCTCGCGCGATGCCAGCGATACCCGTTGCTCTCGCAAAGTGTCAGGTCGATCGTCACGCTTCGCGTGAAAACGCGGCGTCGTTACTCGTTAGAGTGGGTTTCGTTCGGTATCGGGTTGACGCCGGAGTAAAGAGAGTAAAGTAAAGAAGAGACGCGCGACGTGCCATCGTCAGCGGATAAGAACGGACGCGGGGGTTAAGCCCAGGAAGAGAAGCTGGATGAAGCGAGAGACGCTAACACGAACACGAGGAGAAACGAGGGGCGGAAAATACCTCCGCGAAGATATAACAAGCCAGATTACTGCCCGGATGATTTACGTCTCTGAAATCATCTCCGGCGGGGAGCCTGGAAGGTTTTGCAAAAATTTTCCACCTAAGCTCGTATTTAGGGTCGTTCGTTTCTCTGTGCAATTTTTTTTCTCAAAATTTATTGTCGAAGCTTCTGGGAACGCGGACTGCATGAATACCTGCAGTTATAATGTACGGTGAAAATTGCAGTGCAGGGGCATTTTATAACGCACGTCAGCGAGCTGTTATGTCTTATTGCAAGCTCGAGCCACTAACAGCCCACGTACCAAGTTTTGCATATGAAAGTCGATAACTTCCCGTAACTTTTATGACCTCGTGGCTTAAACTGAAAGGGTCACCTTACACGGATCCGAATAACATACAGAGTCGAGTCAAGTCAAGTTCAGGATCAAGTAGGCAGGGTTAGTCTTCATACTACTTCAACTCGAATTATTTTTCCATCCTCGTGTCGATCACCGACGAAATGAGTCTGACGGGTCGCATCGTCTAGTGCCAATAAACTTCCTAGACTATTTCCACTTCCGGTGTTTCAATTTGGCAAACTTCCAGACGTTCAGACGTTAATATTCATAACTTCCGTTCACCACGTCAGATAATTCAGTGAGATTTTATTCGCACAGTTCTTATATGAGATCCTTCTCTCTACTTTCTTCGATCATCCATAACCCAGTGAAATGGTGCTTGTGTCTCTTGAGAACCGTTAACTGGCGACATCCTTGGCTACCTTGGATCCAATTTCGTCCAGTACTGTCCGCCCGAGTATCTGGTGTTACTTGGAACCATGAGCATCGTGTGCGTGCGATATAGCCCTGGCAGTGTAGCACATAGCGTGGATATGATACAGCGCATATTATATATACTCGAGAGATTATTATATAGCGTAGGGAGTAGGAGCACGAAGCCTTGCCGAGGCTGCCAAGAGCCAGGAGGCAAGAGGAGAGTCTGATAGGCAATCATGACGGGTGCGCGGAACATTCCTCCGCTGAGTCATCCAGGGCTTCATGGTGGGTACCGTGCAACCGTAGTGTCTTACAATACGCTAGACGAGGAGGAACGGAGTATCCTTCCTCCTTCCTCCCTCTCGTTTTAACCCCTTTTATATTGATCTATACGGTCGGTGGATGGTTCCAGATGTGTTTGTGTGTGCTAGAACGCCCACAGGCACCAACAGCCCACCTGTACCGCGATCAAACTATTGTTTACCTCCAACCTCCCGTGTAACGTCAACCATTCCATAAACCATTCCTCCGTGCATGCATACGGTAGCGCAAGTGTACGATGTGGTACACCGCGGTGGTATTCAGTTCTTGTTGGATCCATTGTTGCGCGTAATTAATTGCACTCGGCTACTTGGACCACGTACTCGACTATCTTAATTCCATTTTTAATGACCTTCGACTGATACTGTCACGACTAAGTGGGATTCTGTCAATCAAAATTCTCAACGGTTTGTTACAGTATCGGATCACAATTAGACGGGTATCAGACGTAGGTAAAAACTACGAACTAACAATAAGTCCGAAAGTATAATATACAATTGGAGCTTCGCTTTGGAAAATAATGTAATCCAATTTAATCTTTCTTATCAATAATTATGGTCTTCAGAAAATAAAATAGGTAACCAGGATCAGTCCTGAACCGTTTGTCCGATCAATTTGACATTTGTACACCATTTTTGTATCGTCATTATGCAACCTTCATGCCTTCACATCACGATTTTCGAATAAGTTTCTAAAAATCCGTGAAAAATCAATTCCTAGATTCCAATCTAGATAAAAAAATCTATTCTTCGACACCCAGCTGGGTCAGAGAATTCAAATATGCGAATAAAATGAAACTTCTTTGTTCTTGTTTTCCGAACACTTTGTTTGGCTACGACTGAGGTCACAGTCTTTATCATTAATTTTCGCAAGCTCTAATCCCACCAAGTCTAGAAGATAAATGAAGTGCGAATATTCTACTTGTTATCCCTAATAATTTTGAACTAAATATTTCGCTAAAACTTTAATGAAAATTAAGGCAGCTTGAATTCATTGTTTCAATCCATTACTGTATTGGACTGTAATCAACTCCGAGTATAAATAGTAGATGTAGAAAGTGGGAATCAGACCGTACGCGATTGCATAGGATTGATTTTCCGGGGCGGGGTCCTTTGGCTTCTCTCGAGGATCACAGTAATTAATTGACCCAGTCCGTTGCAGGACGCGAAGGACGGTACGGTACCCACGGAAACACTAATTCCAGTGTAGCCTGTAGCCTGTAGCCACCAGCCACGATGACAAAGAGGCAATTATTAAACGGCTACCCGGCCAATACCTACGTCGTTACGAAATTAATTACAATTACGTTATCTGATCGGGGTCGATTCAATTTCACCGAGTTACACCGCATTACGAGAGAGAGAGAGAGAGAGAAAGTTCTTGATACTGACAAGTTTTTCTCTGAAACTGAAACAACTTGACCTAAAAAAAAATTATCAATTCATTATTTTATGTGGACTTTATAAAAGCTCCGAGGCAGCGAGCCTAGACTCCGGCCAGACTCTAGCCCCCAGAGCTTTGACCAGGCATTGTAGACGATGGGGTATTGTTGCTTTTGTTATAAGCCATTGTACCTTCGTCACTGAAGCCAGTTCTTCCACTGGCGACTACCCGTCCACCCCGCAACGGCCCTTCCTTCCTTCCTTGTTTTATTTCATTGAACTCGTACACGATTCCTTCTGCTGGACAATAGGGACCTACGATTAGAACCTCTTTTACAACGTCCGTTCCCTGTTAACCACGAACAGACGTAAAAGTATATACGTCATAAATTCTTCATTTTCTTATGTTCTTCTCTTCAACTCTCGGAATTTGTACGGAGCTAGAAAATTCCTCGAGTCTCTTAGAGGTACATACCAAACGAATCGAAAACAAAACAAAATGAAAAGGATCAGAAAATGAAGTCGCGTAGTTGAGGTTATCAGAACAGAAAGAAGAGTAGATTCACGCGGGGAATTCGTTGTGCAGTGAAAAATTGATCAGAAATGAGGTTTGAAACCATCATTTTCCCCGAAAAGCCACTTTTTTGTCGTTTTTTGTTATTCTTTCATAAATTTGAAAGTAATTCAGCTGGATGCAGTGATCAGACCTAAAAAAGCTAACGTGGAATCGTTCATATTAAATTAAAGATATCTGTGAAACTAGAAGATGATTCGATAAATATTTCATCGCCAGTTACATATTGAAATCTGAAAAGTAGATGAAAATTAGTTTTTGCGGTAATCCAATATTTGTAAAAGGCTGCATATCAATTCAGTACTTCTGGATAATTTTTACAGATTATCACTTTTGGGCCCCGATTACAACACTTTAAAAATCTGATTCGGATTCGATCTTTGCAGATATTGATTGGTGAATGTATTTAGTAATCGAATTATTTTGGGCCTTTTTTAAACCTAAACTACGTCCTTCATCCGCATCTTCACCTGCCACACCCATCGTCGAAAAAGTACAAGAGAAAGAGAGCGCAGATGCAGCGTAGAGAGTGGGTATAATACCAGAGGACGCGGTGAAGTTGCGCGAGTAGTTCGAATGTGAGATGCATATAATATTAGACAGTTATTTCAAGCGTTCTCCCAAGAAACTCCCGGAGCGCCATACTGTCTGCAATCCAGGACCGCGACGAGTTCTTATTAAGCATTCGTTTGCTGCTGCAGTCTCGCCGACGATGATACAACGCGTGTTTTGTACATCGTTGCGAGTGTATCGAGGCTTTTATTTTAGTTACGTTTTTCACTTTTTTTTACACTTCGTAAAATTCCATCCTCTTATCCGCGAAAATTGCGCCAGCAAAATACTTCGAGTTCGCAATTAAATACGAATTCCGGCATTTAGTGCTCTCGATCTCATTCGCATTTTTTACAGACCGCGTCGTTTCTTGCTCTACCTACATACACACGACGAGTCCGACGGTGAGCTCGTGAGATCGTGAGCGGAGCGAGAAATTGAGAAGTGGCATATAAAGATTGAGATTTCAGAGAAAGAAATTTGAAACCAGAAGAAAAAAGAGGTTTAATGCGATCGTGACGCCTCTACCTTCAGCCGCGAACTACCTTATGCTCGCTAAATTATAATTGCCCTTCAACGTGTAATACTCTGCTGGCGAGAGAACGACTCCTGGCTAACCGGAACCGCGAGAGAACTTTCAAGTTGCTATCTCAGCAGCCTGTGGTGCCAGATTATACTAAGACTTATGTATCATTTATTTATTACAAATGGTAGAAATCTCGGGGCGATTATTATCTCACTTGAATTCTCTCAGAATTTATGTCAAGCTCCAACATTCCGAAAATACCTGAGATGAATATCGATTTTCATTACAGCGACGAATTAAAAGATTCATTTTTCTTTCCACTGTCTGACAAATATTAATAACGACAGTCTCACTAACGTGAGAATGAATATGAAAATGTAACAAATTCTTTCATCCCAAAAGTTTCGAGAACGTCGAGGCGTATATTGCAAAAGTTTTCAGAGGCAGTTTCTAGCTGAGACCCCTTTAGATTTGCTTTGCTTTCAGAATTTCGTACTATGTTGGGTCTACCATGTCCTTACCTTGGGATAATGACGATTCAGAATGTGAAAGATAAAAGGAGTCTTTTGATTATTTATACAGCAATTATGCGCACATACCTCGATCCATATTGTTCTGACAGTCAAGAATTTTGCACTACTGTTACGAACCCGGACTCGTTCCTCATTTTCTACCGTATAACCCATAAATTATTCCTCGCGAGAGTTTCTATATACACTCCAAGTTCTCTAGGCGCCGCGCCACACTCACATTTCAAACATTCCGTGGATCAACGGTAATAAATAGCGAACGATTGACACGAGAAATCGTAAGGTCAGAATGCGATTATTGATTGCGAATAGAAGTTTCAACTCGTTTCATTAACCGTAATTATTGAAAAATTCGAGAATCGTTTCCGGACTGAAAAACATGTAACATGAATTATCCTCAGATTTATAGACGACCTGCACCCTTCGTAGCTTTGTAAGAAAATTTGCAAGCTGCTCCTAATATCCGTGAATTTATACGATTCAAACCGGCCAATCGTCTAATAAAAGCCGAACCTTCGGCGCAATTTCACTCGATAATATTGGATAACCCCCTGGCCAGTTTGTCTTCTTTCGCATTGTGTCTGATGATTTATTATTCATGATTCGTGAAAAATATGTGAGAAGAATGTAATCCAGAAGAAATGAACATTTCTACTCCACTCCTAGAATGATTAAAAAAGACAATAAAAATCAGATGCAAAATTACGTGTTTGTTATAATTGATATAAGAGTAAAAAAAAAAAGAAGTTGCAAAAATAGACATGAAACACGATTTCATATAGAGCAAAGTCTGAGGCCTAGAGAATCTCAAGTGAATAAGGGGAAGTGGGGTATACGAGTAGGTACACGAAGAAGAAGTGGCGGAAGTGTTAACCCGCGATACGACGCACGCGATACTCTCTCGGCTCACGAACTTTTCGCCCGCGATATCCCGCAAAATAAACTTGAGCTGATTTATAGACCGAGAAAATAATTGCCCGCCCTCCTCCCAACTCACTTTACTCTGGACCAAAGAACGCAGACGCAAACCTTTGTTCCCGGTCCCGGAACTTCGATATTTAAAAGCAGCTCAATCCAATTCATAATGTTTTCTCTGTTAAATCAGACGAAATTTTGTATTCCATGAAGATAGCATCACAAGCGAAAATGTCGACTCAATTTCATCAACGGAAAGATAAAGCTGGTAATTTTGTTTCCGAATGAAGCTTCTTTTCTTTTCTTTCAGCTCTCATCCGAAGAAGATGTGGGCTATAAAATATGTGGGATCGCAGTTATTGCAGTAATTCTTTCATTCTCGTTTATAGCAGCGTATTTTCATTAATCTTGGTATTGTTCCCCGCGTGCAGCTTCGTTGCGGAGACATTCGAACGATCTTATCACTTCCGTAGAATTAGGGTAGTAGGCGAGGCGACGAAACGTTGATTGTGTCAGTCCTCGTCAGTCAATTTGTTTCTTATTTCTTTACCCGGTTGTGCCATGGGGTACCGCGGTTATTTCCGAGCCTAATGAGACCCGTGTGGAGGTTGGAGAGGAACCAATTACCAAATATAACGTCAGCACGTGCCCACCATTATCTTGACGAAACGGTGTATGGGAGATCTTCGAGAAATTCGGTACAATAACGTTGAGCAATAATTAATATCGAAATACCGAAACAATCGAGCCCACATCCTACAGCAACTTATGAAACAGCCAAAAGTTCTGAATTCAATTGAAATCAGACACAATGAGGCCCATGTATGAAAATTTTGTGAAATATTGTGTGAAATGAATACTTTTACCAAAAGAAAGACACGAACCTTACTATGGCATTCTGTTGAGGAGACGCTTGAAATGTTTGGCTGGTAACTTTATGGCTGCTAGCTTGAGCTTCATCGGCAACATTCGGTTATAGAAAAGACGTAGGTACACAAGATATAACATTGAAACATGAGGACATAGTCCTCGATCGACCGGTCTAGCGTTATTAATACAATATGGCGAAGCAGGGTCTCGTTACGGACAGAAGATGAGGAAGTAACCCGATCTATAAAATTACTCGAATCTCTCTCAGCAGGCAACGATCTGCCATATGGTGTGATTCGGATCTATCACCCAGCTGTGTCAGTCCATGTGAATACGTGAATATATTTTCACCTGTACCCTAATACATACAACAGATGAAAAGGATGAAATCCGACTTTTGAATATAAACCGAGTGAAAACGCGGTCGAAGGGACAGGGACTCATACTCCTAGCTAGGACTTTGGGACTCTGGAAAGAGATGATAATCCGACTGATCCCATTAAGGGAGCCGCGTCTTTGTTGCCGCAAGACCAGTTCACCATAGCCTTAATATACAAAATGGAAGAAAGGAAAAAAAAATTGAAAAAAAAAGAAGCAGAGAGAAAAAGAAAAATAATGAAGGTGGTACAAAACCTTGTAGACAAGATGGTATCGCGGCTTTCCCTTGACACTCTACCCTGTCTTGCAGCATCACGCTGAGATATGTAACAAGAGTTTGAAAAAAAGACACCGGGCTGTGGCTAGATTGGAGATTTTTTAGTAACATTCGCATGAGATAGTACCAGTCGCGTAATCACTTTCGCAATATACCCTAGGGTAGAAAGAAAGCGTTTTAGCGAAATTGGAGCTGCATCTAGCCGATCCGGAGATATAAAAAGAAAAGAAAAACAAGATAAACGAAACTTGAGTGATTATAATTTTGTGACTTGTTATAGATTCACCGATGCAACATATCTACCTTAACTACAGTAAAATGCGACAAAATTCTACATCCCTATGCGGACAAAGATATTTGGACCGCTGCCACGTCGGGGGTTATGAGAATTACGTAATCCTCTTCTATACTCTTATCTATATATCCTAGGTGTGTGTAGAGTCGATAAGGGAAGAGAATCCGAGCAAGCACGAAACCGTCTGGATTTTTCAGTAATTTTGGTAACGATTTTTCTCCGTATATTAGAAGAACTGCGAGGGGGAATAAACGAAAATAGTTATGGAAGAAAGGTATTTGGCTGCAACGAATTTGAGTGGCGATTCGCCAAAATCCTGTAGTAGAGGATTTAAAGATCCTTTATCGACCTCCGGTGTTACGGTATTATACGATCCCAGTATATGCGGTTTGCTTTTGCTTCAGGTAGAATACGGTATACATATCTCGAAAGATCGTGGCTATTATTTATATTGCGTTCCGTTAAAGCAATAAAATATATTATACCACGTTATTGCCACTTTTCTTTTCATTTTTTTTTTCTCTTCTTTCACGTTCAGAAGATGTTTTATAGTCCGCAAATGTACGTTCGGCCCGCTGACCCACGTAGGACAATTTATTGACGAGAAAAGATTCATCGCGATAATATATAATAACGTGCACAACGATTCCCTCTGTGCATTTGTACCCTGCAAAAAAAATATCGGTAACTGATAGTCGTGGGATTTAGCTGCAAGATTGTCGCGCGTGATTCGTTCCTTCTTTCTCTCATTTTCGTCTGGACGTACGTACCTACATGCTATCCGTTATTTTACGGTGCAGCAGAGGTACCCCACTGCCATCAGATATTAACAATGAATGCCGTAACTTTATATCCCACAGAGAGAAGGTGCACGCGATGTACGTTAGAAGTATTAGGCAACTTTTATACCTCATGTAGATAGGAGACAAGGGACTCTGGTCTTGTATACATCGTACAACAATTTCTGTTACGTCATTACATCGATCTGCAGTAACATGCCTACATTATAACTCACGATCGGTACACAATGTAACCGTCCATCATTTGCTCTAGGTAGATAACTCAAGACTCAATATCCACGGATCGATAAATTCCTCACGATCGTCAAGAAAATAGAAAAATTAAATATTCAAATCGCGACAATAAATCACCGGTATATTGTCACGGTATTAATTACTCAAATGACGGTGTAATTATTTTCAGTTATTCTCTTGCTCTATTTTTTGTGACTAGCAGGAAGTTAAATTAATCACCGTCCGTACAGCATAATGATCGTATAATTAGTTGTGAAGTTATTTCAAAAGCATCGTGAGGAGGGAACTCGATACATGCAGGACGGTTGCATGGCGCTGTCACCGTGAACATTCTTTCCATTCGTTGGTTTGCTCTTCCTCTTTTTTTTTGTATCGTCATTTTAAAATTTCTGTATTCTGTTTGACAAATGAATGAAAGTAATTTTTCGTCAACACTGGATACGAGAAAGAGAGAGAGAGAAAAAATTCTAAAAGATTTAGAAACCGAAAGCTATAAATCTTTGGTAATTGACTCGGTATAATCTCCAGTTTGGACAGCCGCTGTCAAAATGTGTACATGGTAGTAACGTTCACCAATAATTAGTTATGATACTCGCATTAATACAAGTTACATTACGACATCTGGAAAAAATATTGTAAAAAAAAAACAGCACAAAAAAAATGTCTACTTATTCAAAGATTCTCTATACTGTATAGTAGAAATAATAAATTATTATCGACACGTGAACGCAGCGTCACGATGAAAGGATTCACGCAAATATCCCCCATGGGATAAATAGGATCCGCTATATGCAAGCAGGCGCCTCAACTCCCCTTAACTCGCGGGTTCAAGAGTAAAAATTGTATGAAGAAAAACCAGTTTGCAGCGAAACCCAAGTCACGCATTATAGATACATGATAATAAGCGACAGACGTCTTTCGTGAGTCAGATTTTCTCTGCTGTATCGATGAAATGAAATTCCGAGGGGGAAATAACGCGTTAAATTGATATGTCAATGGTCCGTGAATTGATACGAATTATTGGAAATTAATGCGAATTAACATGAATTAAGGGAACTAATCCGCATTAGATGAATAATTATTTCGAATTTAGAAGAATTGAAGAAAAATTCAATAAAACTAACGAAATTAACTTGGATTCGGGTTCGAATTAATCTCTAAAATATCGCAAATTAATCTTAACTAACGTATAGGAAATTTATTGAGAATCGAATAAATAATAAACTAATTTGAATTACGATGAAATAATGCGAATTATAGTGAATTGATTTCAATTATAATGAATTATTTCGAACTATAGTGCATTAAATTAGACTGAAAATATGAATGCGAATTGATTAAAATTAAAAAATTCCACGTGTCAAGCCAGAAATTCATCCTCATTGCGTATTTTTTTTTTCACATTCGTTATTATCTCTCAATGTTTTAGAAAGAATAACCACGTGTATTTGAATCCGGTTCCTTGTCCTTGACTGTATATTTGATTGCCGCAAAAAAAAAACAACAAAAAAAACGAAGAATCAGATAACAAATAAACGGTAAACATGCAGGAGAAGCAAGAGCAAAACGACGTTGATAATCTGAAGGTATGAGAGACACGGTTATTAGCGAACGTTGCAGTTAAAAATGCGTCGATGACCGGTGCGGTGCTGAAGTGTCCGAATACGCGAAGAGGTCTCAGCCTTCGAACATCTTAAAAAGGAAGGTTGAAACCCGGGCGTAAGCTTTATACTTCTGAGTAATTACTATTATTAAACGTTATCGCGTGAACGAATGCGGCAATTATATTTTAATGTCGTATTATTCCGCTGTGTGGATAAAATAAGTAGTAAAGAAACGATAAATCAACGATTCCTGAGAACACCGGCTTCGCAAACTGTGCAAACAAAACATAAATAATAAACTTTTCAGAGAAATTTTGTGTAAAACGAATCGACAAAAAATTTTCGGTAATTTTTGTTCCGTCGAAGAAATTTATCGTCTTTTTTTCTTGTGGCAGGAGAACAAAAAAAAAAAGAAAGAAGAAACGTCGAAGCTAATTGAAGCGCAATAAGAAATAGTGGTGTAGTAAATCAGCAACTGCGCCACGTACCAACATCATCTCGTCGCGGTGGTGGTACTTCACCGGTTTTTATCCGAGTTCCTAATGACACGGCGGTATAAACAGGGTCTAATTAGTCCAGGACTTCGATTCAGAGCTCGCTAATAGACACGAATATATTCGATACGGAGAGAAAGAGAGGCGAGGCGAATCTGAATTCTTATCGGTAAATGAATCGCTCGATATTCTCCGGGTGGTCTTTGCGATCGGAAATGTTTCAAGGATGGATTCAACATTTCAAGGATTAGAAGAAAAATCGTTGTCTTCGCAGACTGTAGAATTTTTCTTCTCATTTTTCCTTTCCCCTTCGTTCATCGAACATCGGATATTGAGAGAGTGAAATAGTTTCTCTGATCGTTTCGCACAAAAAATTCATTCGATATTCCAAAGGCAACACAACGGCCAATTACGGGAAATTACTATTCTGCGAGTGTATATTTAAACTTCCCGTTCATTAAACGCGATCGGCAACTGGTATCAGCAGTCTGTATTGATTCCCAGTAATATCTTCTACACGGTACATTAAACTCGAGTTCATAACTTACATTAGGATCGAAGAATCTAATCTTTCGATTTCATTGATCTTCACACCGAGCAAATTGATCGAAAACTAGATTGAGATTTGATTTCTTAACTCATCAGACCAAAAGATACGCCGAAGTGAAGAAGATATAAATAATAGATGGACAAGCGTATATAATTTTGACAGTAAAATAACTGAGAGCCAATAACTAACAGATTAGAGAGCCGTGATGAAACGATGGGTTTCAATTATCCTGATTATCAATCGACACGAACGTAAAAAAAAGTATTTAATTTTCAAACACCATTAGAGTTGTTACTCATTATTCATATCGCAGATGTCAAACTAACCTAAAAACTGTTCATAAATAACTTGAATGAAGAGTCTTTCGGAGATCGAGTGTGCCTCAATAACCAGAAGTGGCGCCTGGTCGTCGTCGTCGTAAAGAACGGACACGGTGGTCGAGACTTTCGAGTACCTCCACCAATCACTATCTACCTCGACCTACCCTGTAATCTCGAGATAGGTACGTGACACAGGAATGCAAAATACGCGATGTTACCTGAGACTAAAAAATGATCGAACAATAATTCTGACCAAATATCCAGGACGTTTTGGAAAAATTCTGTAACAGAATATTCGACAATTCAAAAAATTGTATCAAATTTTTTTCGATATCGAGATCCAAAATAATTGTGGGGGGGTTAAATTCAGTGTGGTCTGTTTCGGTATGGTTCTCAGATCCTTTGACATGGTTGTAAGCTAATACGGTAATACCGGTGTTATATGGGGCTGTTTAAAACAATGGGAAATTTTTTGACCCGCCCTCAAAGAGAAATAAGCCGAGAAATATTAGTCGCCCTCACACTTAAAACAAACATCTAATTCTCGAGCTTCATGACGACGGTATAACAGCTGCTGCTGCATGTGCCCGCACACAGAGATCACTAGCCTTAACCTTTTTTTCTTTCATTTCAAACCACACGGTACACATTCTCAAAGAACTTTTGCTCCATTACATCCATACGAAAGAGAAAAAAAACGTATATTAAAAATCGTGTGTATAATGTACTGAGTCCTGCACCCGCTCCCTTAGAGATTCACTGCGCGTATTTGATTCCAGTTTATTTTCATAACCACAACAGGCAATCCCTCTCTGGGCTATATCATCATTCTAATAACAATAATCCCAGGTTTAAGAAGCTCGTTCGTAGTAGTAACAGGGCTAGTAGCGATAGAAGGGCCCAAAATGAGTGAGAGAAGTGAGTTTTTGACTCCAAAAAGTCACTAATAAGTGACTGGGGAAAAATCAATTATAACTCAGTAGCTACACCAACAGGGGTCGTAATTCTAATTGGAGTACAACACAAGAATAATTTGAAGCGATTCTGCGTGATATCGAACAGATTTGAGAAGAAAAAAAGATAATACACCAGTTAGGCATCTTCACAAGCAGGATGCTGGTGTGTTCGTCGACTTGCATGTACGCGCCTATATATAAACTGACAACATTGGTCAAAAACTGCGTGTACTTTTGTAAATTATCGCACGCTACCCAATTTTGCATATTGGGCCCGTGAAGGTAGACACTTAACCGGCGCCTCATGTGCGTGACTCTATAGTATTTCCAGAGACGAAGATTTTTTTTTTGCACGATACGAAACAGATTTGAGCAAAAAACAAAGATATTCTGGCAGTGCGAAACTAAATTGCGACCAGAAAAGTGACTCAAGTGATCAAATCTTGGAAAAAGTGATTTGGATTCAAAAAAAAATTTCATAATCGTTGAAGAATAATCAAAGGTGGGTAGATGCAGAGAGCTGAACTGGACTTTCGACGGGTGGAGTAGGTAGCAGCCAACAGGTAATAGTACGAGGAAGTAATTTAGAAGTGATTCATTTTCATTTCATTGTTCCCTCCGTTGGAGTAACAGTGCAGCAGCAGTGCGAATGAATGGAATAATAATTTACAAGACACGCTCATTATCAGCGTATATACATAGTCATACCGAAGGGGCTGCAGGCCTATCCCATTAAACAGGAATGCGAGGAAAACGAGGCATTGTTAATTATTAAACGAACAGCACCTGCGACTTTGACGAATATTCCTCAAAGCTCTTTTTCTAGGAACTCGAACTCTGATCCCAAGAAATTCGGAGCTTGTTTTCAGTAGTGGTTCTAATCTTTGAAGGTCTTGTTTTTTGTTATCCAAACTAGATCTTCCGGCGTAAATTTACCGTACGTACGTACTTGAGAATTTTTCCAAGTATTTCACCCAACCAGTCCAGGTGCAACCACGGCGCTCCAAGTCTCGGTATATCGTTTGTAAAAACAAATCGTGATTAACACAATGTCGTTCGCGGTTCGAGAAGGGGCTGGGTACATCCTCTCGTACTTAAGTCTCTTAGTCAGGCTGCACATCGTATACCGCGCTCGCGTTTGTTAAACTTGATCTATTCCGGGTATACTAGGAAACGCCTGGTCCGGATATAAATATCCATCGGGTCCGCAAACCCACTGGTGAGCAGCTTCTTATCTTTTCCCCTCGGTATTAGAGACAAGGATGAAGAATTTCCCGATTATCTTCATTTTTTTCTTATTCCAGCATTCGAGCAGGTTACACAGACTCGATGCTAATTGTCGAGACTTCGGGTTAAAGTTGGGTAAAGGAGCTACAGGAATAAATGAATAAATAGAACGTCATTTAAATTTATACCAGGGTAAGAGAAGAAAACTGAGAATCATAAAGTCGGCTAGTTTATACGCGCATGACTGTGCAACGTCCCACTATCACACTGATCGATACTGCATGCAGCGAGCTCGGAGCTCCTGGTAAAACGCGGTCACGTGACGTTACGTCATTATTATACGAATGAAAACCTCGCGCTCAGATCGTTAGAGATGAAGAAATGAAAAAGAGTAAAACAGTAAAAGGTAAGTGAAGT
The DNA here is from genome assembly GCA_018420115.1 of Euura saliciscinereae. Classification (NCBI taxonomy): domain Eukaryota; kingdom Metazoa; phylum Arthropoda; class Insecta; order Hymenoptera; family Tenthredinidae; genus Euura; species Euura saliciscinereae. Next base: position 48,452 of record JAFFZH010012933.1, read on the forward strand.
GAATATAAAAATTGTCACCGCGAAACTAGGCGCTCCGGATTGTTTAAGGAAGCAATTAAATTCCGCGTGGAACAACGAGTCGACTGGTTCAAGTACAGAATCGTCCTTTTATGGAGCCTCGATCCTAACCAAGGTACATCGACTCTCGCACGGAAGGTCGAGGTCACGGTTAAAATGTTCCTTCGTGATCCTAGCCGCGAGGGATAGGTCGTCCTAGGTCAGGTCGAGAGCTGGTTTTCCCGGCCATCTGGTGCGAGCTGGTAATTTATTGATCCTCCTATATCGGTTAGCTGCACGAGGCTTTCCGCGTGCAAAAACGAAAATCTTCTTTAATCCTGACCGATTTGCACCTGACGCACGTGAATCTCGGTCGTTATTGTTTTTCGGGGGGGTAGAAATGAAAACTTTGTGGATAAAAGATGAAACAAAATTTCGACGGATGTTGTGAGTGCGTTAAAACGCGGTGGGCGACATTCGTTGAGAAAACAACAGCCGAGTTGTAGCGATAAAAAAAATGAATGTTTGCGTTGAAACCGGTTTGAGAATGAGAAATAAAGAAAAGAGTTATTAAAATGAGTCCAAAACGAAGGAGGTGTGCCCGTACACTCGCGAGGAGCGTCACTTCCGGTGAGTATCATAACGCCATGGGAACGAGCTGAGAAGACAGACTCGACATTTCAGAGTGGGCGTAACGCATGTGAGACTCATGCCTAAATCCTTATCGATTACGACGCGTAAAATGTCGAACATGTAACTTACAAAGAATTTTTAATACTCGTAGCAGCCGATAAAAGATAAAAATTGAGTGGTTTTCACATACTTTTATCGCCGAATTTGGGGCGACCAGCACGAAATATAAACTTTGAATAAAACAAATAAAAACCACGAGAAGAAAATGATGGATGACGGGATTTGACATTTCTCATACAAACAGGAATAAAATTCACAAATCCTGGTGATTTGAATGAAATTAATTCATATTTGTGTCTTTTCAATCACTGTATCTCAATATTGATATGGTTCGATTAAATTTATAAAACTGTTTTGGAGATTCTAAACATACTATGATTCTTTTTTAGTTTTCAGCGACACAGCGGTATTTCAGTCAATTATCAATAGTCCATGCAATTAAAAGCGTTAAATTTTAATTTTTTGGTTCATTGTGCAATATTTTATGATCCAAGTCGGCAATTATTGTAGTGGAAACCCATTTTCGAATAAAATTACTATGAATTTTTATATCATATGAGTATTCAGCCAAATTTTAAAAACATTTATGTATCCTAAATTCAGTATAATCTTGGCTATGAAATTTCAGAATAATTTTGAATTTTCAAAACTGTCATATGAATATTCAAATATCGAAAAATTTGAATTTGAATACACAAAAAGTATACGTTAATTGCTTCACATACATTTTCATGAAACTTAATACAGAAATTACCAACAGCGAGCGAAAGGACGCCAATTGTCCTTGACCCTTCGATAGATGATTATCTGAGCGAGTAGGTTTATGAATAATTCATCGATTACTCATTTATTACTATTGGCTCTTCGGTAGACGGACAAATGCGATTCGAACATCTCTAGGATATTTTATTAGCGTGTTTCTTAAAAAGAAAAAAAAACCATTGACTTCGTAATTATAGGTACACATAGGACGTGAAAATATGTTCATTGAATTGTGAAACTTGTCAACAATCCTCTAGACGTTTATTAACCGTGGATTGAAAGTGATTCATTCGATTATGTGAAAAGGTGTAAAACATTCTTGAGTCTCATGGTAGCTTGAACGAGGATCCTGAACATAACCAGCAGGAGTTTTAAGGTCTTGTAAGATCGACTTGCCAGTTGAATAAAACCAACGAGATAAAGGTTCACAATTACTGCTCGTACAAAGTGTTTCGGATTTGTAGTTCACATTTACGTTTCTCTCCACTCGAACAAGAAACTTTAGGTGTGATATCCGTAATTTTACTGTTTAAACACGCGACGACATTATGACACCGAGGTTTAAGCGTCTGTTTGACAAACAAGAAACCAGCTTACGGTGCAGGGGTCGTGTCTCTTATCTTCTTCTTTTTTTCATCCTCAGGCATAACGGTGTCTCTGACAAAATCAAGAAGCATAAAAAAGAAAGGAATCAGACTCCAAAGCTGCAGTCTCATAGTAATGTAAGCTCTGATGAAAATGCAACACATGGAGTCAGACCGGGACGCCGGTACGTCTGCTAAGTGTCTTGACTTCTCCCACCTGGTGGTTCGTCGGACGTGTCCTTTATGATGTTGAATGAAGATAGAAAACCTCCCATACCGTTAGAGTATCTCGTTTAAGGCGGAACGTACACCTTCAAATTTAAAAAATTTCGAAACCACCGATAGTCACATGATTTTAGAAAGAATTTTTTTCTTCTGTCTATGATGCACGAAATAAAATCTATCGGTGGACCGATTCTAGTTTTTCGGGTCTCAAACCGTTCAGTAAAGAGGCCCTTTCGACATGAACAGAAATCTTTTTCATAACTTTATTTTTACTCGAGTTATCATAAAAAGTAACGTATGAAGACAGAAAAACGCTATTTTATTCTAAACAATGATGAATATCTGGTACACTTTTGATCGGATCAAGATTCTCTGATCATTTTGAGAAGACCTCTTTACTGAATAAGTTTGAGACCAGAAAAACTTGGGTCAATCTACCGATAGATTTTATTTTGTGCATCGTAGACAGAAAAAAAATGTGTTCCCAATGTCAGTTTTCACTTTTTTGACATTTTAAGGTGTAGATATCTTAAGATTGGATAAATTAGCAGAGGTTAAACACAGGTTTTTATTTTACGATCACTAGAAACTAAGACAATATCAGTATAACGAAGAAGAGCAGGAATTAAGCCCTCTAGGTTTTTTTATTTATGTTTTTTGTGTACCGGAAGTTTGAGAGCGTCGATGCCCACCGTTTTAGTTCTTGTTCTCATTCTCTTCAACTCGTGCAACCACCGTTGTAAAACGGAAATGAAGTCATACCGTAAAACTGTCAGTCAGACACGGATCGCCGGTCTAGGTCCGATGTATACCCAAAGACCTTAGGTAACGCAGTTCTTTTGTGTCGAATTGTTACATCCTGTCTTAGATTGCGTAATTTAAGCAAGAGAAATTGAAAATAGTTACGATTCATGTTATTGTCTTGAGTTTTCTCCTGTTGGTTCAGTTGATTAATTCAAACCAAACACAAAGAAACGAAAGAAGAAAGCAAGTTTTTATGATGCGAAGTTTAGGTGACGATTAGAACGCGAGTTACAAAAAGGTATAATTACTGCATCTAAAGCGAGACTAAAAGTCCGTCTAATCAGCAACAACCGACGGAATTACACGCACGGCGAAACTGTTTTCGCACAGAAGCAAACCGCGGTTTTCTACTCCACGTACCGTTGGCCACAATTATACTGATAAAATATAGCGTGCAGATTAATTAGCGACTGGTTTGCCCAAACTACGAATCGCGTCGTACTATAATAAAAAATTCACGCTCTTAATTATTTCAGCACTAATAGGATTTTTTCTTAGATACTTAAAAAACTGAAAGTAAAATAAACCTGTGAAATTATAATAATTATAAATTGTGCGATTTGTATAAAATCAATAGATAATTTTATCGTTCTGAATTGTTAATTCTTCTTTCATTTTTTCTTTCTTTTTATTCTCCCCATGGTTATTACCAAACTGATATCGATGTTAATTTATTCATTCTAAGAAGGTTGTGAGGAATCCCATTACGTTCATTCAAAACAGACTGAGAACGAACCTATTATTTTACCTATTTACTTAACTATTCATGCTGCTTTGAGAACCGGGAGTGTCTCATAGATACAGAGTTTAAAACCCACGGTAGGAAAACACTGGCGTTAACTTTATTCAAAATAGGCCAACAGCTGTTTTAAACTCCCGTCTCTTATACGTATCCTACTTTTACTTATGTTAGAGGTAGGCAGGAATTATAGGTATAGTATCAGTTCGAACATTGATCATCGATCAGGTGACTCGACGATGAAAAGAATTTTTCATTACAATTCATATTGGACGTTTTGGCTTCTGGGTTATACGATCGCCATTCGTCATCCGTTGAAGAAATTATGATCTTCTTAATTTTTTTTTATTCTCTATAATAAACGACGACAGATAAGAATCTAATAACGAATCTACCTGTCGCGTGATACGTTCTGGACTTGATCCCATACTTATATCTAATATAAGGATATAAAAGGTAACGATCATCCATCAGAGTCCTACGGCATTTCTTTACAGTAAAAAAAAAAAGGAGAAGTCAAGCATATATTGTCAGGGAGTGAAAACTTATTATACTAGTGCATTGGGTTATGCCTACGAGGTGACAGAGCCTCGAGTTCCCGTCTGAATAACGAGAAGAAGGAAAAAAAAGATTGATTTTTTATTCGGTTCACCGCGCGCGGATAGACCACCTATATACTAAGATTCGTAATATGATTTTATTGTATACGACTTTATATACCACCGACAGACATTATTTATTCGTGGTTTTATTCTCTGTCTCTCTACTATAGAGTATAGACCGGATAAAATCTATTCAACGGCATCGAATCTTGCGGTTTCAAGTCAGACAGAACTGTTTGGTCATTTTATTTTTTCTTCTATAATACAAACATTGAAGAGTTGAAAAACAAAGAGTAGCAAAAATGAGAAATTATCAGTTCGTTTTATTCAAGAATTCATTCATTCTATGATGAAACATGAACGAATATGAAAAGAGAGGCTTAACAGGTGCAGAAAACCGATCGATTACAAAAAGATTGATTTTCCAGCCCTCATATCTTCCAAACGGTCGATTGTTCGCAAAAAGGGCTGAGAACCTTTTTTGTAGAGAATTTCAAGAGCTTCAAAATTGTTATCAATGATTTTTTACCTGGGAGCAATCAGAAGTGAGATATGGGACTAAAATCACTGCCTCCTTCTCGGCATCTAATTTCTACTCGATACTCTTCAACGGTACAAAGAAGAGTTAAAATAAAAAAGAGAAGCAAAATCACACATTTTTTTACTGTTATAGATTTTTTGGTACAAAAACCGACAATAGGGGTAGAATTTACGGTGGTTTGATGTACGAGAGGGTCGTGGGTATATTCAATGGCGGATGAATGAAATTTTCATCCGCGAGCTACCCGAGGGCTGTGGTGCCTCCTCTTTCATGGTAGAGCACAGTACGTAGGTACTGCGCGTCAACGAGAAGTTTGAAATTATTAAGAGCCTTCGAGTAAAGAGCTCGGCCTGAATATCTCCCTTTATCAAGAGCAAACAGAGTGTTAACGCGGTTGCCACGAGAACGGTAACGGTCCTGGATATAAAGGGATCTGGTCACGAAATATTGATAAGCAAAGTTTCCGCTCACGCGCTCATAGCTCGTCTGGATCGTTGAGTATAAAACCACCCCGAACAATGTTTGCGCCCGTTAATCTACACCCCTGTAGCGGGGAAAATTTCTTGAGGGTAAAAAACGAGGATTTTTCGGAGTGAAAAATCTTGTATCCCGTGGTCATAAATTAAACAGCGAATTCGTTAGACCTTCCCATGGCCACAGCTTGCGAGAAATCGCGACTCTCCGGTTCGGAAACACATTCTGAGTATATATAATGCGGAATGAAAACGTCAGGATGAGCCTAGCCCCCGGAGGTCTGGCCTAACCTGTTCTCAGCTGCTGCAACCAACCTCAGTCTCCGTTTCAAGTCCGGAGTTCGTCGTCACGTTGCCAAGCGGAGAATCCTCCATCCAATGACACGAATAGTTCGTAAAGAATATTAAAAATTATCATTTCATACGGTTCAAGGAGAATTCATTCATTCTATGATGAAACATCAACGAATGTGAGAAGAGAGGCTTGAAACATTGATTTTTCAGCCTGAATATCTTCCAAACGGTTGATTATTCGCAAAAAGTAGTGAAAACCTTTTTTGTAGAGAATTTCCAGAGCTTCAAAATTGGTATTGATCACTTTTTACCTAGGAGTAACGAGAAGCGAGATATGGGACTAAAATCAGTGTCTTCCTTCTGGACGTCTAATTTCTGCTTGATACTCTTCAACGTTACAAAGTGCTCCGATATTATTAAATTGGTTATATCCAGGTCAGGTCGAATTGAGTAGAGACAAATCATGCTTGATCTCAGAGGTCAGATGTCGGAGGTCAGAGTTTAACGTTCATTAGAAACACTGAATGAGCGTGTATCAATTTATATTCACGTTGTTCCAGTGTTAGTTTCCCTAAAAAATTGAAATAATTGTCACTGTATAGGTCACAAACGTCGAAGAAATTTTTCGCTTTTACAGAACAACGCGCAAACCAGGAAACTAACTGGTTTTACTTCACGGTAGACGCGGTGCGCAGGTGTTCATTAAAATATCTGTACGTACCTGAACTGGAAGTAAGGAATAAATGTTCGGTGAAGCTAGTGCAGTAGCCGCATACTGTACTAAATTATCTACAAGTAAGGAGAGAACTGTAAAACGAAGAATTGCTGCAGTAGCTGATAAAAAAACACACACACACACTAGTGCAAAAGACAATGCAATGGTCGAGCGAATTTCTACCATCTAAAGAAAAGTTTCTCCAAAACGAAACTAGGTCGAAAAAAAGACTGAATTATCGACATTCTCTCAAGGATTGGAATAGAAAGGAAGCATGATTAAAATCGTAGGATTAATTAATTAACACTTGGGCTATATCGGAGTGTCCAAGCTAACATATTGCGTCGATACTACCGTAACTGTTCAATTTATCTCTTTGAGCACAAAGTAGGTAAAGCAACTGGGTTTAGAAGACGTTTTATCGCTGACAGGGTGAATACTCCTGTGATCTCATATTAGCCCGCTTCATCCACTCGGTTAAAGTGTACAAGACGTATAAATTTATAAATAGTCTTCATTCTATCCGAGAGAAAAAAATAGAGGAAAGAAAGAGATTGTCTCTTGATCAATTGTAATCAAAAGAACGATCTATTTTCATTCCTAATGGTTTCGAAAATTCAAAGAATTTGGTACTTTACTTCAAGATTTACGAACCAGAGACATAAATTTCTTCTTTTTCTTTTTCTCTATAACAGAACCAGAAAAAAAATCTACTAGATTCCTATATGTGTGAATACCTGGTTCTACCAGATTTAGACGAACGCGATCAACACTCTTTCAATGCTCCGATATCTCACTCTCTCTCTCTCTGCTATCTCGCTTTCTTTCTTTCCTTCCTTCTTCCTTTCTTGGTAATTAGTCCCTTCCGGTGATTAAACAAACCCGTCGAGAATAAGTGATCGAGGAAGAAAACTAATTAAAACTTACTCTCCTCCTCTCTCTCTTGGTATTATTTATTCAGTACACTTTACAGATGATCGCGCTAAAATATATCACCTATCATTAATTAGCTTGTCAAACGAATCGATCCAATTGACGAGGGAAAATTTTTGGATAAACTCTTTTAGAGTGCAAAAATAGCAAAGAAGAACGCAGTTTATACTCTTCTCTGCTGGGGATCACGACGACGATGACATTTTGCAACGAGAACTGGAAACGGTTTTGATATAAAATGAGGCGTTTATCGAAGCGTGTATAATAGGCCGTTCGGTACTGATATCTACGCTGTTGTTCAACTCGCGTGGAAAATGCAATTAGTTACCGTGCGGCGGAGTCGTTTAACGGATAAATCGCGACAGGTCGCGCGCGGTATCGACAGGCAATTTTTATCAACCTGTATATTCATCGAGTAACGTAGCGAAGCTGGTAACAAAAATTAAACGACATTTTTATCAACTGCACGTTCCATAAAATTATGTACCTCTAAAATATGTCATCACATTTAAAACGCGCAACTAACGAAACAAGAGCAATGACCGATCTATAAAAGTTGGTCACGTCACTTTTCGAGGCCTTCCGTTAGATAACAGCTGAGTGCAGTTTAAACCTCACAATTAAAAACGGGGTCTCAATTTCTGTATTATAGTGCTGTGAAAGGTTCTAAAATGTATTCCATTAGGATTTGGATACACGTGTGTGAGATCAGAGAAGCGAGTTAAATACTTTGTGATAAGAACCTGGAGGAGCCTAATGCGACTCACACACAACACATTTGACACTTTTTTTTATGTACAATGAACAATAATTCAAGACGAAAGCAACTCTCTTCAATATTATATATGATACAGAATATGAATCACCTAAGTTGCAGTTTTAGCCTTTTTATAGTTGACCCGCATCTGACTTTTACAAAGTGTGAAGAAAAAAACATATATTGAAATCTGAGATCATTTTTATTACAGTTACCATTCATATATGGGATCAACTATCCTTTATAGTAAACCAAACTGCATTATAGTAGGGGAGACCGGGGCTAGTTGTCACACGGGTTAGTTGTCACAGTGTCCATATCTTCACCGCTAGATAACAGATCGAACAGTGCTATAGATCAAAGTTGTAGTTCGATGTTTGAAACAAACTAATGTCGTTAAATTGAATATCGCATTATATTCGGCCTCGCAGTGATCGAGAAACTGAAATCGGACCTGAAAAGTAATTATTTTCCATCTTCTAATATGTTTTTTCTCATTTTCTAGACTGCGTTGAGAAATTTCGCTACACGATATTCGGAAAGGTTATTCTTAACGCTTTCATTTGACGTGCATATTGTTGATATTTGAATGGCGGATCAGCGAGATGTGCAAATTTTTAAACAAAATAGCGGGTTGGGGCAGGTTGTCACAAAATGATTGGGGCAAGTTGTCACGTGTAAAAACTCACCCCATTTTGACTTGACCATGGTTTTTTGAGTTGAGGTCAACTTTCTCAAGATCCTCGGAGTCTGGGTGGGATTTCGCGTGGTTTGTGGGGTGTTCGGAGTCTAGGTTGACTGTTTCGTGGTTTCCAGCAGACAATACAATGAAACCCGTTTTCGCCATTTAAAATACTCGGGACAACTTACCCCGGGGTCTGTGACAACTTACCCCGCCTCGGGGCAAGTTGTCACACTCCGCAAATTTTTTTGAAAATTCGAAAAAACCTACTCAGACTTGCTTTAGAATAACCAAAAATTTTCTGTAGGTGCGCAAAGGATGCATCTACAATACCCCATCTCAAGATTCGTGAAAAAAAAATTTGGAAAAATTCTAAAAATCAGAGAGTAAAAAGTGTGACAACTAGCCCCGGTCTCCCCTATTTCCAGTCATAATTTCAGTTTAATTGACTATTTTCATAGTCCTGCCATTCATACACCTTGAATATATTTTTTTTAACGGGAATCTAATTCCTTGAATATTCTGGGCTTGTTTCTCTTTAAAATTCATTGTCGATACGATCGATCCAGCCGATGAATCTTTGACACCCGCAAAGAACGAATTTGTCCTCGTTAAACGGGTCAATTCATGGTGCCAAGAGTAATATAGTAACGAGGCATTATACTCTCCTGTTATAGATAGGTCAGTATTGTACACCGCTGACAAACAGCGTCGTGGATAGGGGTCAGTGTGTTGGCTCGATCAATAAACCTTCTGCCAGCGCCACGGCCGCGCTGCAAGCTCTCGCCGAGTTCCTTCGGAAACTGCGTGAAGCCCCTGGATTCAATTACACCCGAAAAATTCGCAGGCTGATCTACGTTGTGAGAATTTTCTTTCATTCTATGTTTCTAATTTTATACCTATATAAAAGAGACGAAAAGAGCAATTTCCTCTTTTATGGTTATTCTATTCGTGCACCAAAGGGGAGGACCTGGCAGAAATTGTGACTGGTCACATGGCCTCCCTCGACATTTCTTTATTGTAACGGGACCACAGACGCGTTATTTTTTTTCCTTCTACTCACACTCGGGTTGAGACATAAAAAAAATTTTTACAGGCCACCCTTAAAGCTAGCTGCGACCCTGAGCCTCTTTGGCCTCTTGAAGCTTGAGCTTCGAGAAAGAGAAAAATGTGCAGATCGTAAAAAGTGTATATATACATATTTATACGGAGTATAATCGAATTTATATGAATAAATAAAAATGTTGAAAGATATAAAAAGGTAAACTGATTCCATTGGGACCCTAATTCCCAAGCCACTTTTGTCAGGATGCTGGTACCTACGTGGTGATATAATATTTCGGAAGTATCGGCTTGTTGTTATCGATCTATCACCTACCCGGCACGTTGACAAGAGGCAGAAGATACTTCCGGCGAATAGCGCGTGGTAACCGGAAGTATCGACATATCACAGAATCGAGAACTTTATACCCACATCAAAATCGATTCCATCTCCCTGCGTCTTCTGAGAATCTTTTTACAATTTTTTCAGAAGTCGTCAGTTTTTCAGAAGGGTTTATACTCAACGTATGTTCTTTTCTAAATCGTAAACAAATTGGGCTAATAGACAAGGGTCGTGCGTGTCTGTCTATAATTAGTCAAATTATTCGACTCCACCGTAGGGGTTTGCCGAGTGCGCGCGGCTGGCGCCCCCCGCTCGAGGATTTTTACCCCCGAAGCGAAGGAGAGCCAAAAAAAGAGAGAGAAAAGAAAAAACGCAGGAACACAGCGGGGAAAAAAAGAGAGGAAAATACTAGAGGGTTAATTTTAGTTTTAAATCATACCGCTTTGAGCCTCCGTATATGAATAGTGAGGAGTCTGAGCGTTTTAGATTAAAGAAAGTTTGTTATACCGCAGGTTACATATTACAGAAAGACAGATGCTAGTAGTTTTCTCTTATCTCGTATCTACTCAAGGGCGGTGATAGGGGCGTGTGCAACCGCTCTTTTATCTCTACCAGTGGACCACATACGAAACCGCGTTTGTTGTTTCGTATGGTTATTTATTGTTGATTAAACGAGTGTCATACACAAACCCTCATAAATTTGATGCTCAAAAAAATCCCCCAAATTAGGGGCGATGCTCCGAAACCAAATCATCACTTCCTATGTACCAGAATTCTCTCTGGCAGCGATACAGCGGCACAACGTAAGTGAGAAAAGTGAGTTTGTTACTCCAAAAAGTAACTAATAAGTGACTGGGAAAAATCAATTATAACTGAGTAACTTATGCATCAACACAATAATGATCTGAAGCGATTTTGCATGATATCGAAAAGATTTGAGAAAGAAAAAGTGACTCAAGCGATAAAATCTTGGAAAAAGTGACCTCGATTGAAAGAAAGAGAAAAGTGACTGGCTACCAGCCCCTGCGGTATTTGAACGATATTTAGTTTATGTCTATAGTCTATTTCGCAAGAACAAGTTGAATCAGATATTTCTTTTCTATTCTTCGTATATCTATTTAAAGATTCTAGTGACCCACTTCGAGCGTCTCTCTTATTCGCATGCAAATCTACCTTCTTTTCAGTCCCGCAGAGCTTCTCGCTCATCCGTATAGACAATGCGATCTACACCGAATGACGCAATACGTGCCGTGGCTAATGCCGCATCAAAAGGCACCGGGCGATTAGCTTTATTCACGCCAAGATGCAGGTTCGTATAAGACCCAACTCGAACCAGGGTTTGAGGTCCGAATTACTATACGTATATAAAAGAGAGGAAGAGAATCGCAGCGTGCACCTGCGCCCATGCGGTCATAATTCAGTTTCCAATATCCCAAAGGCATGGCAGATTACGTTCGTAGGGGAAATTAATGGGAAGCCAATTTATACTGACTGACCATTATTTATAATTTTATTTATTATTTTTTTAACGGTATTTCAGCTGTCAGAAACATTTTCACGATTTCTAGTGTATTTCTGATCCTGATACTGTGACCGTCGTCGTGGGCGATATCGATTCACCCACACGACTGTAACAAGATTGCGACATTATTTGAACTGCTACCAACCGATTAGCCAACTCATTGTTGATTCATTCATTCACTCGCTTCCACGGGTTGCGTATATCCTGCCATTCATAAATCGAACCAAATCGAAGAATCTGAACCTCCATTTAAAAAAAATGAATGAGTCAATTCTTCTAGGGGCAGTGTTTTTGTACCTGAGCGATTTTCGTCGACGGTCAGTAAACGGTCACCGGATGCGACACTCAGATATGAATCGAGTACGTAGGTACGCGGAGGTTAGCGAAGAAGATAACCCAGTAATATCTAAACTTAGAAGTAGGCATGCACCTAAACGTAGCGCGCGCGCATGCCGCGACTCGGCTTGCATAACTTTGCGTTCTGGGACGCGCGTTGTATGAGTCGTGGCGAATTCACTCTATGATAGATACGGAGCTGAAGCTAGCAGTCGTAGTTAGCAGCCAAAAGTGCTGAATTCAATTAAAATGAGACAACGTGAGGCCATAGAATGTCAATTTTGTGGAATATTATGTAAAGGAATGACATTTCAGCCATGAATCTTCACTGGGTGATTTTATTCAGCTTCATATGATAGATTAGACCCAGAGTCGTGGGTGGAGAGGAAGGAAAAACTGTTTGGTTGAATCGTGTTATCGATAAACAGTAACGTTTCCGTACTATCTCTTGATTTGCAAGATAAGAAATATCGTCTCGCTTGCGAATTTATACACAATATACATCGAGTTTTCTAATACGTTGATTAACGCGGTGGTGGAGAAAGTTTCTGTTATCTCTCACCGTTTCGAGGGCTTCCATCGTCGCTTTAGTACCCCCAGCATCGGGACGACTCTGCATAAACAACCACAAGCACTAGAGATATTTTTTCAGCTTTTTTTTTGGTATTTTTGATTAATGAGAAAAGTATACCGGTGACAATCTACATTCTACATTTTCACTTCGGTTTATTAACCCCAATTTCTATGTTGGAATGAACCCGATAATTGTTTAGATCGATGTCATCCGACCAACCCGCACTGGAAATATTCAAAATTCACTTTGATAAATGATAATCATATTCATTTCCCTCTGTTCAGTTTAATTTCATATATTTTTTGATCGAAGCTAGTTTAACTATTTAAAGTAAAACTTCGATCTTGTACATATATTTAAAAACGCGCGCACGCGCGCCAACTCTTAGCGAGCAGTCGACGCTCACCGGTGGCTCGCCGAGCTCAAACTAAACTAAACAGAGACGGGAGACACGCGCTTGCCGAGCCCCCGTTCTCCCCTTTCCGTCCGTCAGTGCAGAGCCGCCAGCCGACGGACGCGCGGTAGGACCCGACCGCGATGCTAGTGTACGTTATGCGTACGCGTACAGACGAGACGTAAGGTGGGTTACGTCGGGCAGTACAGAGGAAGGCGGTGTATGCATGTACGTGAACGCGGCCGAGTCCACTAGCCGAGAACTGCGCCGTCCGTGTCGCTTCGCGAGACTCGAATGTCTCGATTCTTTTCTGTTCTCTTACTTTTTTCTTTTTTTTTTGGTTCTAATCTTTTTTATTCTACTTTTTCTTTTCCTTCACTCCCCCTAATTCTAGGGATGGGCGATGTTGAGAAAAATAAATCTATTACAAACGACAAATCGATACAATCGATGCATGAATTATGGCGAAAAATAACCCTGTTCATTTTTATAACCCGTTTTTTTTTTCAAATATTCCCACCTTCATTTGTCGTTCGCTGTTATTGAAGCGATGTGATGTTAGGCTGTTGTTAGGAAGACACAAAAAAAAACCTGAATAAAAAACCTAATAATCGATTTTTCCGATGTTGAATAAGAATCGGATATCGATAAATCGAATAGTCTCTTCTCTCTATATATATAAAAATCTCTTTCTTTGCGTAACTATGGGCCGATCCGTAACTATGGGCCGATTAATTGAGACCTATTCCGACTTCTTACCTCAGGTTAGGTTATCTGACACTGACACTTGTTGATCTGTCTGTGTGTGTGTGTGTTATAAATAAAAAGGTTTTCGTCA
>JAFFZH010012934.1:0-54384 GCA_018420115.1 Euura saliciscinereae
AAAAAAAAAATGAATAATCATCACCGTACCTATATCGACACTATAAAGCTTGAGATATAAAATAGATAAATTAAGCTTTTCAACTAAGATATTCCAGTGCTATAAAGAAAAAAAAGTATCTAAATATTCAGAAGATTATATATAATATATGTAGAAGATTATAGCGCGTAGCCAGTAGCTGATTAAATTAAGATGAAATGAAAGATGCATAAAGGTGCTCGTTTAAATGTATAAAACGATGCCGAATAACCATGTCGAGACATATCTTTTCCAGGTTATGAGATATAATTGAAAAAAGTCGTCGGGTGCGCCACAATATGAATAATTAATCAATCGGTATTTTTGTACGGTGTCTTACAGTGTCAGATCGTTGCCGGCGCATCCGACGACGGGATCGAATGAAAGTGAAAAGAAAATGAGGAAAAACAATGATATCCCTAACTTTTACTTACGTCTGTCGTATTTTCATCATAATTATTGTTATAGATATATAATCGTAATCTGTAATGTGTAATCTGACAATTGTCAAGTCCTTGACCCTGACAATGAGACATCACTCGTCACCCTGAGTCGTACATTGCGCGTGCACCACCCTCAACCTCAAGACACTCTGCAGTTACTGATACCCAGTCTTCTTCTTTGATCGTATGTATTTATGGTAACATGTGCGTCATTTTTTTTCTTCTCAAATTATAGTCAGTACGATTATGTATATCAAAATACTGTGTCATATCTCGATGGATAATATTAGCCTAATGTTATATCGATGTTGCATATAAATGTCTATGTACACCATATTACAGTATATATTATATTATATTGATATATTATATGATGAATCGTTACGATTTTATCCGTCGTCTTATCATTGATATGGATTCAAATATTAAGATTCTGACGTCTACATGTCTCTGTTTATTATGTCGTTGATAATTATACCTACTATGTATGTGGTACGATTCAAATGAATAAAGATTACCTATACGCATAAAGGGTGATACATACTGACTAATCCCACCTTTCGATTCACAATTGGGTTAACAATTTGCGAATTCTCAATAGAATTTCATTTTGCCGAATCCATTGTCTCTCATTGAATGAAAACAATGGCTGATGTGAATCGGGTTAATTAACAGCGCGAAACACAATGAAAAGAAGGATAAATATTGCTTCAAGTGTAACTGCGCAGGCAAACTTCAACGCAAATAGATACCTATATCTATTGATTTTCAATGTCAATTGAAAATTAGATAACCGGTGGGAACTCCCTACTTTTCAAGTACCTCGAACGTGTAAGCTCATCTCGTTACGATTGTACGCATTACAGAGTTACAAAATACTGGATTAATTAAAAGCTGCAAATTTCTCAAACATATTTTCAGGTTTATTCAATTTTTCGATTTGTCCTCGAGAAAGCTTCTGATCAACCGGCTACAGATTCATAAGTCAATTATCAACGAGCTTGCGAAAATTTCAGATTAGATAACGAAACAGTTTTTTAGGGTCCTGTGGGTCGCCAGTTGATGTTGGTCGCGATTACAACGCGGGCTTTTAGCTTTTAGCAAGAAGTAATTATTCAGCAAACTCTCATCAACGGTATATAACCGGTTAATCTCGCGGATTAACCGCTGTAGGTACTAGTTTCAAACTGGTTAAAACCCTCGGTGGGTAATTGTGGGATGATTGGTTGATAATTACTTGTATTAATTGTTCAGAGTTTATTTATCGTAGTGCCGTTTAACGTCTAGTAATTAGCTCCAAAGATTGAAGCGGTTATCTTAATCGGCTGATGAATTGTGGAAAAAGTAAAAAAAAAACAGCAGCTGAAAGCTTCTTTTTTCAGACTAGAATTACCCAGGTTTAAAAATTAACGTCGACTAAATAATTACTTCGAAGAACTCGTCGAACTAATCAGCGTCAAGCTGTATCTGGGTGCCTATAGCAACAATAATCCATCACTGAAGTGATCATCGGACATGCGGATGTGTATACAAGGATATGAACAGTTCTAATTGGTGATGTCACAAAGCTCTGCCTGTCACTCTTCAACCTCCAGTCTCACACCTAGCCGGCTTTTTGCGCCAGAGTCCAAAGCGGTCAAATGAGGTTCCAAATTTTTACGTTCAAGAAAAAATTCGACTCCAGTCATCATCCAGGAACAATGTAAGGTTTCGATAATTAACTAGCCCAATATCAATAATCATCGATCAATCATTTGCTCTTTATTTGGCTGAATTTTGAACGAACGTTCATCTTTGATGCAGAAAGTTTGAATGGTGGAGGGTCCTGGTGGCAGGACTGGTGATAATCACCACCGGTCTTCTCCTCGCTGCTTTGATCGTTTCCACTACCTCGGGGGAAAGTGAAATTTTCCAGGATGGGAATACCACGAAGGAAGTGAGTCTTTTATACTTCGGCCTGACACCGAGTGAGACTAACGTGTCACAGATCAGTTCAAGACTCTTACCAATGGCCCAGGTGTACTGCCTGATACAGAACTGCGTGGTGACGTGTTCGCTCATCCCGAGTGCCTCGAATCCTGGATTAGTCGCGGCTGTTTTCATAGATTCAGAGTATGAGGTGAGGAGGAATCTTACCCAGACCACGTTCTGCAACTGTGACTTATAACCATTTTTTTCAGAGCCACTGTCCGGACAACGTGCTGGTGGAAGAATTGATATTCGAGAACTGTGGGTTCTCGACATCCACATTGAGCTCTGATTGGTTTCCGTCAAAATATCATCTCAAGAAATTGACATTGAAACGTTGTTCATTGACCGCCATCGACGCTGATGCCTTCGGCACTGTGCAATTTGAGAATTTGACAAGTCTGGCGATAATCGATGGTGGGATTAGTGTTCTAGAAAAGTCACTGTTCGACAGTCTAGCCAATCTCGAGGAGCTTGTGATCTCGAATAACGCTTTGGATCAGGTGGACGATGACCTCCTTGCTGGGACGTCGAATGCTCTGCAAATCATACAGATCAACAACGCGATTTACAGCTCGGATGTCCTGATGAGTATCGTCGGAAAAAGCCAGCTGCCAAACGTCCTTCTTCTATCTCTGACCGGGAATCAGATAGACACGATTTCTTCTGACGTTTTCAACGGCGTTCCGAACGTGCAATCAGTGTATTTGAAAAACTCTGGGATATCTTCGGTAGAAGAGGGCGCCTTCGAGCCATTCTCTGGTTCCATTCGTCAGCTTTTTCTATCTGAAAACAAGTTGTCTTCTCTTCCGACGAACGCCTTCGATTCGATCCTAAAACTGAATCCTAACTTCAGACTCGCACTCGTCGACAACGAGTGGAACTGCGAATGCGAATTGGAGTGGCTGAAGAACCTGACCAGCGCGCAACTTCAGATCGTGCTGGACGAGCCCCGCTGTGTGAGTCCCTCACGAAACGCCATGCTGAAATTATCCGAAGCCGATTTCTGCAGCGATGGAAGTTCCGATCAAACCGAAACCACGATGCAAGCGGTCGAGGTCACGGTGACCCCGGATAATTTAATCACCTTGACATGCACCGCGGACGAAGAAACTCCGACAACTTTGCGCCGCAAGCTTCTATCCACCTCGGAATCAAAGCTCTACGTAAAGTTTCCAGACTTTTCGATCCAGAAGGTTGAAGGTGGTTCCGTTTACATCAACCTCGAGAACACGACATCGGCATACACGCTGATCTGGTTCGACAACGACCTAGGAAATCCGAGTTCGGAGACTATCAGCTGCATGACCAACGTCAGAAACTCTCTGTACCTGGACCAGCTACGACCTGGAGTGTCCTACACCGTTTGTCTCCTGGACACAGCTCTCCACCTGACGTCACCGTTCAACTGTCTCTCTCTCCAGACGTCGCCAGTCTACAACGACAGACTCTGGCTGGCGAACAAAGACAAGACGATGATCATCAGCATCCTGATAGTCGCGCTGGTCTTGGCGTGCTTGACGAGTGTGATCGGGTCTTACTACGTTCTTCGGCAGAATCCGAAACTGTTGAAGGGAAGCAAGCGGATCATAATGGTGAGGCATCGAGCAGCTGACGCGATAGTACTTCCAGAGGGTATCACGATCGATTACAGAAATCTGCCAATGGCTGATGCTTCGATATCGAGGTCTTCCGGTCAGAAGGATTACGTATCGCCGATGAACCAGCGGCGATTACTGTCCCGCAAGGGTTCCTCAGTTTCTGGAACGAGTTCTCGGAGCAGTGGCAACAGCTACGTGTCGGGAATAGAGCCGACCAGCGTGCAGCTGATGGCCTGGAGGATCAGGAGAATCAGGGAGATGATGTCCTGCAATAAACAGACGGACGATGAAGAGTCACCGCCGCCTATTCCGCCCCCGAGACACAAGATACCTTCGGTTTCATTGAGCATCGAAGAAGAAACCTCCAGCGAACAGATAACCTTGTCTATATTCACCATGAGTAACGATCAACCAGATCTTACCATGAACGAAGGAAACGATGTCGTTGTAAAAGAATAAAAATAAGAAATCGATTCAATGTTAATATTATAATAATTACAATACTAGATTAATGACTATGTAGATCATAATTGCTGCGATTTGAAAGTAATCAGGTTCAGAAATTTTCCGGGTTTCGTAATTCAAATGTCGAGATAGTGATAAGTTTGGATATTGTGCCTCTGACAGGGTTCCCGTAACTCTAATTACCGATCAGCTGATTAACAGCATCCCGAAAGGTACTGGGAACCTATTAATATACTCTAGCCGGTCACTTGACTGGGCAGAACCTGAACGTTATCTGATTGGCTAAGCAGGTCACGTTATATCTGTTCAAGATTGAGACGGTTGCCAGCTCAGCTTTTCTAAAGGAGACCTTGGCAACGGGCTATAATTCCTATAGAAGGGTATACGACTCGGCCAATCTACCGCAGGTACTGCACACACATACCTAATGAACTTTTAAACAGCTGTACAACAATTAACTCTGCAACAACGTATGTCGATTATAATTTATGTTCATAGTGAAATATATACGTTTCGAAACACTGAGAATAAACCGCGGTTACAGATTAAAAAAAAAAAAAAACCTCATATAACGGTGGCAGGAAATTCACGTCATCCGAGTCATTTTCACATCGATCATATTTCGCGATCGATGAAATGACAGTTACGACGAAATGTGCTCTTAATCCTCGTGATAAACTTCGGATAAGGAAAAACCTTTCAACTTTTCAGCCGTTTTAATCGTTTCCGAACGATTCTATATCCTCGGTGTAAACCATCAGATAGCATTTTAGACTAGACGCGATAACGAAATTTGAAGTCTCAATTCGTTATCCAAACCGAGTCAGTCATTGCAATAAAAATCAGAGTAACCTGACTGATAAAATCACCGCATTAATCGGTGAGCTGTAGACTCTCTTAACAATGTATAATAAATTTCAGACATTAGTAGGCGTAAGGCGTCGCTGATACCATCTCGGACCTAATTATCGCGTAGGCTTTAGAAAGTAGAAGAAAATATCGCAGAATGCAAGGCGGATTGACACGAAATGGGAGGAATGAATCAAGCTATGCGTGAGCAATTATATCTCTTCTAATTCATTTTGAAAAAATGTTCACTGCGTGTTTCAGCGAACCCAATTATCTTCAACGATATGAAATCCTGGTTATAAGTGAACCTTAGTCATACTCTACAAATTAGCTGGTATCGAAGAGAATCGATTCCGCGTCAGTGCGAGGAGCGCGCTGCTATACGAGAGAGAGTAAAGATAGTATCGAATTGTAACCAATAAACAATTAGCGATTGGTGCCAAGATGACGTATCACCGGGGGATGATGCATTGCAGCGGGCGGAATGCGACGTCATTGCGTCGGGGGTCTCTGTTCTAGCTAATTAGCTCTGTTACGAGGTCGATACTTTTCACAGGGTTTGAAAACAATTGGAAAAAAAATGGTGCTTTTTAAAGCGAGTAAATAACTAGTTGCTATTACATGTCGAACATCAGTTGATCAGACATCAGGGATTAACGTACCGAGACCGTCGACGTTATTTCATTTTATCTATCCAAGATTCAATCAACCTCGTCACACAAGCACGATGGTAATCATCAGTTTCATAAAATAGTGAAAATTCGTGACTCTCCTATTCATTTCATATTATCGATCATTAATCAAGCTTCAATTCGCTCAAATGTGTTTGTAGTACATCTAGTTTGTATGACTGTGGTGATTAGACTAAATTCGTTACCTTGTACGTTTCAGGATGACCTGGAATTATCAAAGGAACAAATTGCCCGTGAGTAAAACTGTATTTTAATTCATATCGTTGTGATATATTTTTTTTTGTGACAGTTACATAAAATCGAGTATCAATATTTATTCGACAGAATTACAAATGGCGTTCAACGCCTTCGATCACGATAAGAAAGGGTGCATCGGTACCGATATGATCGGTACAATTTTGGCTATGCTTGGCCACGAGCTCGACGACGCAACGTTGAGGGAACTGATAGACGAAGTCGACATATTCGGTAACGATATCAGAGAGCATAGCGTAATTGAAGAGTCGATGGGATTTGGTTGATGACGATTATGATTTATCTCAGGGACTGGAGAACTTCAATTTGAGGAATTCTGCATGCTGGCAGCTCGTTTCATAGTGGAAGAAGACACGGAAAAAGTCGCGGAAGAATTGAGGGAAGCTTTTCTCCTTTACGACAGAGAAGAAAACGGCTACATCACCACCGACGTATTCAGAGATATTCTCAGTGAGCTTGACGAAAATCTAACCGAAGAAGAACTCGACATGATGATCGATGAAATTGACGCTGACGGGTCTGGAACCGTTGAATTCGAAGGTTTGGAATACCTTGCATTCATTTCAGAGAAACCCCGTTCCTTATGCAAGTGTTGCAACGTTTTTCATTTTTGATTGCAGAATTCATGGCTGCGATGACCGGAGCATAACGACTGACCGATTTTGACCTCCCTTCTTGCATGAGATCATATACATATATTTATTTTTCTCTATTATACGTAATGTGAATATTTGGTGTGAAAGAATATGTTATCGATTCATTGTCACGTTTCCCTAGTAGTGTGTAGCGCTGTATTATATTTGTATGATTTTATATTATGAGTGATTATGCCATTGAACTGAAATAAAAAAAAAACGAACCCAAAGAATGCAGTTTATCACGAAGTTTTATAATACAGTCAAATATCGTAAAACTTTTTGTAGCAGAGCTCTAACCAGCTGTGTACGACTTTAGACTTGTGTCATTGAAAAGGTATTGTACCGAATTCGAGCCAATTGAAAATAGATTTTCCCCCTGCTCAAATAAACAAAGCTTATACGGTACGAGGTGTACGAGATACACGTGTATAACATGCCAAAATACATTCATCCATTTAATTCTCTCGGCGAAAATTTGGCAATTGTTCAAAATTTGTGCGAGAACAATTATTCCTCGTTTATCAGTGAACGATTATAACACATATTTAATATTATTCAACAACGACCTCCTCACGAAAATTATTCAGCAAAATATTTTTGCCGAAAAAAATGTCATTAATTTTCCACCCACGTCGAGCACCGCGATTCATTTGGATCTTAACGAGCCTGCGGCAAACAACGACGGTAATTGCCAATTAGACTTGATTTGAAAAAATTCAATTATTTTTCAAGCTCGTACAATTTCCGCGGTTGGTTCGTCATCCTCTATTTCAATTGTTAATTATGTATCTTTTGTTAGGTTCTTACGATTAGTTACAGTTCACGTCGAGTACTGAATGAAACTGATCAAACTTTATTGGCACATTGGCGATCCTGATCCAGAACGAAAACCTATTTCGGTCAATGTTAAGGCTTTTACCGTTCAACCCAGAATGAAATGTTGCTAAATTATACCGACGAAGGTTAACAATCGGTATTAACGTATAGAAAGTCGGGGTATATAACGCAAATAGGAGAGAACTCGCGAATGTATTTCATGCTACAGATAATTATTTCCGAGTTTATTCATTCACTTCTCTCTTTAAACAATTGAACCATCATGGTACTAAAAAAAACTAGATAAAGTACCTCAGGCGATAGAGTTTATTTCTAGTATCGAAACCACGTGGTTTATATGACGTGGTAATTATGTAATTAAGATATTCGTCCCTGGGACTATCGATCAGTGCGTCAATCGATTGTGACTCGAATCGTGCCATTATAGACGAACGTTGTCAGCTGTATAATCGATACAGGGGTAGAAAAGTATTGCGATATGGGTTTCGGAAACCGCTACACAAAAAATAAATCAATCATGCACTCAGTGATCGACCTAGACATCGTTCTTTATATTTGAAGTGATACGCAAGTGATGAACAGTACCTTTCAGATAGTGACTTGAACTCCGGTTGATTTATCTTCTCGCCAAGATGGTAAATATATGAAGCACAATGATTGACGATCCGAAATACATCAGCACTCGTCTGCAAACACAGATTTACACTCGTCTTCTTTTTTTACTAATTTCAGGATGATCTGAACAAAGAACAAATTGATCGTGAGTATTCCCTGATTTCGATAATCTTCAGAGACTCCGATGACGATTAACGCAATTTCTCACGTAACAGAACTAAAGATTGCATTCGAGGCTTTTGACCAGGAGAAAAAAGGATGCATAAACACGGATATGGTCGGTATGATCCTGACCATGCTGGGCCACGATCTTGCGGACGGAAGACTTGACGAAATCATTGCTGAGGTTGACGCGGATGGTGAGAATCAGGACGCGAACAGGATCATAGATCGCGATGATTGTTTTTCATTTTATTTTCAATTTGTAGAATCTGGAGAGCTTGATTTCGAGGAGTTCTGCGATCTAGCTGCTCGTTTCATAGTCGAAGAGGACACCGAGGCAATAGAGCAGGAATTGCGGGAGGCTTTTCTCCTCTACGACAAGGAGGGTAACGGCTACATCACAACTGACGTATTCAGAGACATTCTTCACGAACTTGACGAAAATATTTCATCGTATGAGCTGGACATGATGATCGAGGAGATAGACACTGACGGGTCTGGAACTCTGGACTTTGAAGGTACGATTGATACATTTTTCTTCATTCAATCGCAATGTTATTGATACTCGATGAAAAAAAAAGTCCTCCAATTGGAACGTCTGTCCATTGTAGAGAGTGACAGTTTTTTTTTCTCTCTTTTTGTTTGATTATTGAATGTCAAAAGGTTATCGAAAATTGGATCATGTTACGTAATTCGCGTTTGTTACACAACAAGGAGGGTGAAAAAGCCAAACGAGTTTAATTACAATAAAGTACCGGGGGACTATTTGTTCGCTTGGCATTGTGTCCGCGTAACGTTATTTTTGGAACACGTAGTTGACCAATGTGGTGCTCTATACACTCCGATGGGTTTCGTATCTTTGCAGCTGTTGTCATATCACACTTGATTGAATTTCAAATAGAATCGTGGTCAGAAGAATTTCGATTTCCTTTGATACTCGAAGCTCCTCATTTTACAGAGTTAAATAATTTCGCTCAAAGGGAGGAGAATCAAACTATTTATAAAACCAAGAAGAAACGAAATAATCGTTCAATTATTTTTTACTTCTTTTTTGTTCCAGAATTCATGGCTGTGATGACCGGAGAATGAATTCAGTCCATTATCACAATAAAATTTCTAGACAAGTCACACAGCTCGGACTCTTTTCGTCAGAAAAAACGTCTGGTCTACATTTTTTTTTCTTTGTATATAACATATTTGAGTTATCATATAATATTTCTACGCTTCTTCATCGTTGAATTTCGCCAACGACCATAATACTTTTTCACAAAGTATCATTTTGTAATTTGTATTAGCTACCGCTGGTATGTTCAAGCAATATATTGTGAATAAACATTTTTACACAATTTATTTTTTATCCGAAGGCATTTATAACGTTAAAAATCTGAAATTCAAATCACACCCGTTATTCAACGAGCCTATTCCCCGATGACAGGTCGAAAAAAAATGGCTTCAATGACCGTGACCATGAATCAGGAATGTCGCTGATATTTCTACACCTGGACTTTTCTCTAATAAGCTAATCAGTTTCTTCGAAATATTTTGTCTCGGGTTATTCCGGTACGAGATACGAATCAGTGTTCCATTTTGACAAATGATAAAGTCGACCCAGTTGATCAATCTCTCGAGTCATTTAGCCGTGGTTTAATTCGGTGGAATGTCTCATGAGAGATGTTATTGCAAGTGAGGATTTCAAGAGGAAATAAAATAAACCGAATTTGTTCCATGTTTCAGGGCAAATGGTATCTCATAGTTAATTTTTGCACGGCATGCATAAACGATTTTCTCATTTGTACATCATAACCAACAGGATAATTAGGAACCAGATTCTCTGACAGAATTCTGGCGCACCACACTGTGCAATGTGGACAAGTTTAACTGACAAACACCTGTGTCACGTCAAGCCCTGTCACCAAGGAAGACTGAGCGGTTTCTAGATTGAGAAACAATTGCAAATATCGAACGAGTCACGAGTCAAACCGCTGTATGTACCTGATTCGAAATACCCGGAAAATAGTCACGTTCGAAGATTATTATCGTGTTGGAATTTTCAGAAAAGAAATTGCTATGAAGAATGCGAATAATTTGACTAACGGAAACTAGGATTTTGGTACATTGCAATTTTTTTTGGCACCTTTTTGTGCGGTGGATGAGAAGAAATGCGATAAATTGTCTTCTAGTGAGGGATTGATTGATCGTCTCGTTGTTTCTTTATTATAGTTTGCTGGGTTTAGCCAAATAATTGAACAGCTCTCTACTTTTAGCAAACAGCAACTGGCCGATGTATGTATTTGTAGAATTAGCGAACAGCAGTTAAAACTAGTTGTGAATTTTAGGAGGGGCACGATGCTGCAGTGACGTCCTCGAGCCGCGACTGAAATCCGCTAGATTAAAGCTGCATTTTCTAATTCTTGTTTCTTCGGGCCAGGAATCTTTATAATCTCACAAAAACGTCTGCGAACTACAGAATCAGTGCTTTTCAGTCGGAGATACCAAACGGACGACACACATTTCGAAAATGGTACAGTCAACCTCAAGTGTCTCTTTTTCCCTGTTTCACCCAAGTCAATTTACACAAAATTTGAAAGTGCTGATTAATATTCTACCATAAATTTTGAATTCAATTCGATATGATAAGTTTCACTGAAATTCCAAGCAAGCTTTAAAATATGGTGTTTGAACTTTTTTACAGGATGACCTCAACAAGGATCAGATCGTTCGTGAGTGGATTGAATCTATATTTTCTAAACAATCAATGACGTTGAAGTAGAATTTTTGTAAAACGTTTCGATTCTTGTTTTACAGTATTGAAAAAGGCCTTCGACGCCTTTGACCACGAGAAGAAGGGCTGCATAGGAACGGCCATGGTGGGTACGATCCTGACGATGCTGGGTCACGAGCTCAGTGAGGAAACCCTGGCTGACATAATCGCGGAGGTGGACGAAGATGGTGAGTGATTACTGTTCGAAGTTGACCCAATTCCTCTTTGACCGAGACGAAATATCGTGTCTCAGGATCCGGAGAGCTCGAATTCGAGGAATTTTGCACCCTTGCCGCGAGGTTTTTGGTGGAAGAGGACACAGAAGCCATGCAGCAGGAGCTGAGAGAGGCGTTTCGCCTCTACGACAAGGAGGGCAACGGCTACATTACGACTGACGTATTCAGAGACATCCTCCACGAACTGGACGACAAGCTTTCTCCCGAGGAGCTGGACCTCATGATCGAAGAAATTGACGCCGACGGTTCAGGCACTTTGGACTTTGACGGTAAACAGATTTCGAAAAATCCCCTAAATTGATATTCTGTACCTCTCAAAAAAAAAATACGAATCAATCTAATCGTTCGATTTTCAGAGTTCATGGAAGTCATGACCGGAGGCGATGACTGAAGCTTCTTCGTATCGTCAAGGATTCGAATCACGTTCAACATCTGCTGTGTCTGAATCAAACGAGTCATAGAATTCGACTGATTCATGAACCTGTTAATTTAATTTTTGTTTGTTTTTTATTATATATAGATCAAGCACGATTAGGTGTTTTATCACCTCGTGAAACATGACAGATTTATGTGACAGCCAAAGGCGAGATAAAATACGTTCTAACGGATGTTGATTATCTAATAGAAAAAACAAAAACTACAGCAGGTGTTTCAAAAAAAAATACACGTATTTCATGAAATGAAAGTTGTTCTTTTTTTCCATCGCCCTAATGTATCCGTCGCTCCGCTCGCGCCTGGCTAGCTGCAACCCGCCACACTCTTGAGCAAACGAGATGCGGCTGTTCAGGCGAGTATAACAAAAAAACTAACAACCTCAAAAACGATTGCAAATTGCAATCACTGGCTGTGTATATAATAAGTACTAATCAACCTTTAGCAATACGTCGTCAATTAACTCGCCTCCCAATGTGAAACTGTAATCGTTTGCTGCAGATCGTATGAGAACTTGATAACAAGTTTTTATTTAAAAATGTTTGACGAATGATTGAATCAAAGACACGTAATGATACCTGGCTTGAAAAAAAAAAAAAACTCGCAAATTTCAATGGGAGTTTTTGCAATTAATCATAACGCGTGCAGTAAGAGTTAATTAGTAGTTTCGAAAGGGGTTCGAATATTGGTAATAAATGGATTATTTTAATTACGTTTTTTTTCCTCTCGTTTTCACACGTTGCGTCCTTCTCTCTCTCTCTAGCTACACTATTCTCGCAATTAAAAAAGATGATATACATGTACGAAGTGCAATAATTATCAGCTATGTGTAATTAGAGGTGTGTATCGAAGGGGCTCGCATTATTCCAACCGATCGCGGTGATGTAAGGGCGAATAATAATTGACCCAGTTCACGTCATATTCAATTGCGTCGAGATACACGCTACCGGTTTCGAAATTATCCAAATTAACCAAACCGTACTGTTAAGCAAATTCGAACGCAAATACAACAGTTTCCGAGATAATAGAGAGAAGTTTCACCGCAACCAGACAGCGTAAATATAGATTGTCTCATCCACAACGTCTACACAGTCGTGCGTTTTCAATTCTCAAATTTACATGTGCATTCATGCATATGGATATTCTGACTTGGCTTCAGCCTTGCTGATCTCGATGCTCCAATGTGGCGAATACAAAGTTGCCGAAGGAATGCGATAAAAAATAAAGTACACCGTACCCAGAACGTGAGTGGATTTAAGGGTGCGGAAAACTGGTGACCAAACTCGGACATTTTATCCGTTTAAAGTCATCAATGATTTTCGCACGTGTGAAAATAATCGATATTCTCGATACTTTTACAATATTAACTAATTTTTTATTGGATTTGAGGAGTTTTTCACTCCAAAACGCTTGACTAGCTGTAGCGAACCGAGGAAATCACTGATAAAAGTTACAAAAGCTCATCCTAATTGATTAAGGAGAGAATGTAACCTCAATTAGTAGATTGTATTTCGATCGATTTGAAGGAATTTCAGCTTTCGATTTCGCCGGACTCCCACGTATGGTTTGACGGTGTGACATGAGCCAGTATATCTATATACATCAATAGCATAACATGTAACGTACCGTTCTACACATTCTTACTTGATACACGACCGCCTTGACGCGAGTTCTACCAGCAAGCGGTCAAAAACTAGAGCAAACATTTGCGTAATCGGCTACTAGGCGACTCCAACAAACCGTAACGGGCGATGGATGACTTAAATTTATTGACTATCGTTGCTAACGATCATTGATTCAAGAATCAAGATCTGTACCGCAATTTTAATTCGCAATTAAAAACAGGCAACAAGATTGTTCAGAATTTCAATCAATATTGCCTCAAAAATAAGAAGAACGAATCACTGTGACATAACGTTCATAAACATTGAGGCCATAAACGTCACGGAATCGCGGAAATTGAGATCAAGTTAAAAACAAATCGTTATCAAGATCGATTTTATGTTGCAGTTCGGTGAGAGCTGCAAATCTACTCGGTTCATACAGTCTTGGTTAGTGCATTTAGATATTACTGCCTATCGGTGTCTGCAGTAATGAAGGAAATGGTACTGGTTGTATATATTGCCCGGCAATTTTCTTCTCCTAGTTCTGCAGCGCGGTAGACATAACCGAGCTGAGTCAGTCCTTTCCGGAAATTGTGTCCGAACCCTTTGAACTTTATAGAAGGTAAGCGTTCCTTTTGAAATTGGATCCTGATTGATGATCGAGAAAATAAATGTACCTACTGCACCGCAGGAATGAATCAGGTGATGACACACCTGCACGAATTCGTTTTCTGAACCTGCTGCTTCTACCATGTATCGATCAGCTAAAACCTTCCAGACCATAAATTCAAACATTCATATGAATAATTTGCGGCAACCGAGACGTGATCCGTGTTCATATAGTAACGATACAATTTCGGCAGAAATCAGAGCACGGTTTTACCCCACGGAGTTTCAGCGAAACATTATGCATGCTTGAGTCCAACTTCCGCTGACTAGGAGATCTAATAGCGTTATGGTGAACGTAGCGTCGTCATATCGCGTGTCTAATGACGGAAGGTCGTAAGCCCGAAAAATTCAATTTTGAAAGCGTGACTGCAAAAGGTCGTATCCTCCGGTTCATACGACCTTCTGCCATCAGTTGGCGGATATTTAATTCCAAGGTTTCTGGACATGTTTCAGCGCTCCTAGTCCTGATCGAAATGAGAAATGGATAAATTATTCAACGTCTTGCCGTCAAAAAGTAAAAACGGTGAAAAGTCGTCGAATATACGACCTTCCGTCATTGGACACGCGACACGGATGCTTGTGGGCGAAACTTTTATATTATTTGGCAATCTCTTCCTCAAATTATGAGACCCTGAGGTTCCCGATTCTTCATTCCGCTTTCTTCACCGTCATCATTAAATTACGAATTTGTAGGTTTATGCACGCATGGAGTCACCACGAGACGCTCTTTCCGCGTCAGAAATTCACAGAAATTCGAATACCGGATGTACGGTATTTTTACTTCTGCGTCATGTACTCAGAGTCGACTTCACTCTACATTTTCCCACTCATCCGGATCAGGATTCAGAATGTGGTAAATCCGAGAATTAAAAAAACAAAACCAGAATCGTTTCATGTCCGCATTGGACACTTGTTACACCATTGTGATCCCAAAAAAGTTCGTAACAAGTTACACACTCCTATCTCTGTTTCTGTTTTAGTTTCCGATCTCTAGGCGTGTCATATTCGTCTTATGGGAGTGACGGTTCTTTTCACAATCGACAGACTAACAATAAACCACCTCAACGATTATTATTCGTGAGTCAGTTCGGTATGGCTGAGTCAAAGAGATAGTCCATGTTCCCCGGAGGCCAGACGTCATTCTGTACATTTTTATTTATTTTTTTTAATTTTTTCTTGCAACCTACTCGGATGACAACGTTCGTTACATTGCATTTACGTAACTTTCATGGGACACGGATACTGATATAATTAGCATGACCGCGGTTTGGGTTTACGAATTTCTTTTTATCATGCTTCTGATTGATTCAAGATTGTCATTGGACTGATTGTTCCAAAGTGCGGATAAGCACGAGTACAAAACTAACCACAGATCAGGAGATATTATTTATAGACGTCGGTTGATTGATTGATAAAAAATGTCGAATGAAAGATAGATGGAAAGTGTTTCATTGCGGTAGACGATTTTGGGGGGGGGGGGGGGGGGGGGGGATATTTGTAAGATTTTATTGTGATTGTGAGCACATGAGAGATTTCGATGCATAGGAAAGTGTGATCGAAATGTCCACGTAACGGATCATGTTAATGAGGGAAAAAAACGATAATCAATTTCTTACTTGGAGGATAATTTATTCACGTATACCACAAACACGTTGGATAGTCGGGAGTGTGGGAGTCGCTAATTGAAAGTGGAAATTTATACCGGCGACAAGAAGCTGATAACCTTTTTGATTTTATTTTTCCTCGTATATTATTTGTCTCGATCATTTTCGTCTGCTTTCTCCGTGATTCAAACGAAGATTTTGAATAATTCTAAATTCTTAATAGATAATTAACAAGAAACAGACGGTATCATCTGGAATCCTTATAAATTCTTTTGCCACCTGTTGTCAAGTCAACATATATTGTCTTGAGATGAATTATCTATAAGGCCTCATTTCCTGGTTCCACTTATCAATATCAAATTGATCCTGATGCAAGCCTTTTACCTTCTTTTCCAGAATTTTCCGAATCTCTGATCATTTTTCGTATTTCGTCTTTCGAAAATCGAACCTAGGGTCAACAGAATTATTTTTCGAATCAAGGAACTTCGCTCGATTGGTCACGGTCTTAATTCTCTCGTACTTACATCAGTCGAGACAGATCTCAACGTTTTTCAAATCCAACCACTTGCTTTCTCTGTGCAAAAATGAAAAAGTGTAGAAGGAATACAGCAAGAAATGAGGATTTGAGTCTGGATCGATGCTCGATCGATTGAATTTAGAACCAGTTTCAGCCCTGCGTCATGTCAGTGCATTGCAGGTACAGATTGAACATGAGAATTTCGTCGTGATATAAAGGCGGTTGGCTATTTATTAGAAAGGCAGGTTCGCAACTCGCGTAATGCTCCACTTGATATATCCAATGAAATGCACAAGTGTGGAAAAATATATCGAGACTCAACCGTACAGCCGTAGTTGGTTATATCCGAGGTAAAATCTATGCGAAAATTTCGCGATTAAGTTATACCGCGGAATTTATAGGGCAACCATATCAACGCGATTATAAATCTGGTTCAGACTGGTTCACCTACAAGTAAAATAATTTTTTACACAATTTTACCCGATCTAGAAATAATCATTCTTATACCTACTATACAAAAAATGTCGATACTCAGATAATCGAATTCTTCCTTTTAAGAATAATTGACCAGATCGAGAGTATTTCTGTGAAAAAAAAAAATACTGAAAGCACCATAAAAGTCCTGAATGATTGAATCAAATTGATTTCAAATATGTCATTTTTTTTTCTTTCTTAGTTTGTTATCTCAGGCCTGCTTTGATAAAAAAGACAAATTGAAGAAACAATCAATTGACTTATTAACGAAAAGTTTCTAAATTATTGTGTCTTTAGTTTAGATGAAAGATCGTGATTGAATATACTTTTCAAACTTTCTTTGCCGATAAGATGACCATCAATGACGTGATCGAATATTGTCATGTAAAAAAGCTACGGTATCCAAACACATCCAACTGGTTCTCAAGATGATTATACCTTCTCGTATAGATTAAACGGTAAGAATTTCTCTTTCTATCTGTTAAGAAGAAAAACAAAACTACGATGAATATCTAGGATTGAGAATGGAGAGTATTCTGCATACGTGCATACACAATCCTAGTTGGAATCGTTAAGACTTTACTATCTCCACGAATGAATCTGTATCAAGATCCGCTTTCCTCCCTTGTCGGAAGTGCTTTTCTTTTTAACATATGATTTATAGAAATAAGCAGAGAAACAACCTGCGTTATTTATCCGCTGATGCATGGTGAAGTTTTGAGAATCGCTATTAGAAATCGTATAAATAAAATCCCTCCAGCAGTTTTTGAGTCGCAGGAGGCTGACCGTTTTTTTTTTTACCATCGTTATTCAAAAACTACTGGAATAATTTCGTTTACAAACCACTTTTTGATATTGTAAGAATTTAAAAACTTATTTTAGCCGAAAATTTCAGCGAATTCGAATCATTAGGCGTGCAGCAACCCTTCGACGCGATATTCCGTATCAACTTTCGAATGTGAATGCAAAGGAAAGAAGTCGTAATCGTCTTAGGAGATGAAGAATATAAATATATCCGAAGTGGGCAAGTCGATTAGGTAGAACCAGTCGGTTAGACGGTAATTAATTAGCCTTTAACCAATTGAAACTAGATACTTAGAACCAATTTATCTATTTACCATTTTCCAAATGATGTACATGCCAGTAATGACACGACATTTTACAGCATATAAGGAAATAACGCGGAGCAACAGACCGTCTATCGCCGATTCCGGGTGCAGCGATCGATCAATTTGATACGGATTAGGGCGTAGGCCTCAACAATCGAAGCTGACGTAATTCGTTTTCGATATCTGGTTCAGACTTCAGAGTCGGTCGTCACCTCCGACCCGAAAACTCGGACACACCGCTGTTCGTGCCAAGGTTAAACTCTCGATTATTTAAAAAAAAAGTCTATCTCTAATATCGATCTATAGACACAAGAGGCTCGATCATTTATCAAATCTGGCTCACTTTCGGTTGCAGAAAAAAAACGAAAAAAAAACAACCTAGTGTCCATCAAAGACCACATAGAAAAGGAGTCGAAAAGAGACGATGTAACAGTTGTGCAAACGTTTTTAGTAAAGAAATAATATAATGGTCGGTATAAAGCATAAAAAGATAGCGATACCTTTCTCCGATGAAGAAAAAACCTCTGTGGTTTCACGAGATTCGGGTCCAACCGTCCATTTTCAAGGCAGACAACATGGGACCAGTAGTTGGACATGTTCACGAACTCGGATCACCGAGGGATGGATATTAAGGATGTACAGGCCATACAATCTCAACCAAAAGTGAGTCTCGTCGTCAATATCGAGTACTTCGAGATGAGATAAAAATCGGAAAAAAATCAACCACGATCAAGATGATAAGAGTATTCATTTTCAATAATAATAATGCCCAAAAGTTATCAACAAATTGTTTAAAAAAATCATTGTTTAACAAATTTCCTGCTGACGTTATTTTTTTTTCATGTCAAATGAATTCGTTAATCTTTCCGAATACACATGAATTTTTTCAGAATTTTGTCACTTTTTTTGAAATTTCCGTTTTCGGAAATTTCTAAAGGCTGTATTCACAAAACTATTAGTTCCACGCTCCGGAAACTTCGGAATTGTAATCTACATCGTTTCCACAATAACATATCCAAAATTCAGATTTTTTTTCTCCATTTTTCAAAATCGAAAACGGAAATTTAAAAAAAGTGGCAAAATTCTGAAAAAAATCATGTGTATTCGGAAAGATTAACGAATTCATTTGACATGAGAAAAAAATAACGTCACCAGGAAATTTGTTAAACAATGATTTTTTTAAACAATTTGTTGATAACTTTTGAGCATTATCACTATTGAAAATGAATACTCTTATCATCTTGATTGTGGTTGATTTTTTTCCGATTTTTATCTCATCTCGAAGTACTCAATATTGACGACGAGACTCACTTTTGGTTCAGATTGTATGGCTTATACATCCTTAATTTCAGATCCGGACACATTCCCAATGACCGGTAATTGATCAGTGGCTAATTACTGGATACTGTGAAACAAAATAAAAAAAGAAAAAACCGAGGACAAATGAGTTAGGAATGCGAAATATGAACAAGGGCAGACAGGTTGCTGAAGTGTTCGGTAGTCAAGCACGCGATACGTGAAGCACTGAATTTCGCGATTATGACCAGTCACGAATCCTCGAGCCTATTTCCTCCATCGGACCGTGAAAGGTGTGGCATGTCTGGCGCGTGACTGCGCTCTATCCGAGTATCTCGCGATTATCCCCTGTGTAGTGCAATTTCTGTCATATTTTAGTGCTAACGTTAACGAGCGCTGAAAGGCACCGACGTTATACCGTTCGCAATTTTATCACCGTCCAGACATATTATCCACGGAGTTATCCATTCGCTTATATGGTCAATATTTTTCATGCTTTTGAATGCGCGACCGTATAACCGCGGGTTAGAAAGTAGATTGAAATTGAACACCGATTAGTTTTATCGCAAGGAGGAGTCGGAAATAGGTGCAAGCCCTAATTCACGTGACAAATGACTGATTCCAAAAAAAAAGAAGAAAAAAAAACTAAACATTATTAGGATAAAGTTTT
Organism: Euura saliciscinereae; assembly: GCA_018420115.1. NCBI lineage: Eukaryota > Metazoa > Arthropoda > Insecta > Hymenoptera > Tenthredinidae > Euura > Euura saliciscinereae. Next base: position 19,916 of record JAFFZH010012934.1, read on the forward strand.
TTCGTTTCCTCTTCATTCAACAATTTTCTAGTCATAGTTGATGAAAATTATCATCGAGGGTGAAAGTTCGACCATTTGATTTTTTTTATCGTTTCCATCATCATTGATAGTTAATAAAAGTGACTACATGCAGCTGGAAAGCGTCAAATCTGGATTCCCGAGTCACATAACTTCAATAGTTTTTCGTAAAGACACGTAGGTGTATTTTGTCAGAAGAGATAATTTCGAATTTCTCAAAATAAATATTTCTTTCATGTATGAAAGTTATAAAGTCCTTATCTCATAATTATCCGAATCAAAAGCCACTCCAAAACACTAGACTAGCTGTATCGAGCCGAGGGTCAGAAACTGGAGCACAGGATATTCAGAAAATGAGAAACTACGTCTTTATCCAATCCATCATACAAAAGGTGAATTTTGAAACATCAATTGACTTTCGTGGATTCAATTTTATGGATTTCAAGTTCCGCAATGTTCGAAACGGTATCTTTTTCGCGCCACGTTGTGACGTCACTATTCAGTACTACGAGACCGCCATCTAACGTCGTTTGTTCAAACCCTGTCCTCGCTTTACTCTTCCTGGAGGAAACATTAGGGTACCAACGTGAATTCTGAATGTCATAGCTAACCGGAAAAAGTTTCTGGCCAAGTGATAAGGGTTTGAATTGATTAAAAAAAAATATTTGTTTTGGGCTAAGGCAAGCAAACTTGAATGTTCTGGCTCCGGGGCGTATCCGGTGCAACGGGAGTGGTGTGTCCGTGATTGAAATTGAATGGAACGAAACTGAGACACAATCACCCGGTAAAAAACGCCCTGCCTTCGTAATTTTTAGAAGATTGTAATTATAAAGGTCCTTGAACGGTTGCTCAGGGTTGCTCGGGTGGTCATACATCATATTGTAGACCTAATCGAAATGGTATGTGCAGGTACGAACCACGAATCTCAATCCTAATCCTGTACGTGATCGATTGCTAAATTGACTGAATAATTATCGTGGGTATAATTAATTTCCGATTATTCAGAGAATGATCTGAATGCTGAAATGATTGATTCGCACGTCAAGGTATGAATTTCCAAGCTATCAACGAACGATGAATAAAAAAAGCTCGTTTTTTTTCTGTTTTGCAGCAATGGCACATAATTCTATATCGTGGGTCTTTCTTGCGGCAAATACCAGATCGTAGGATCTAGATTCCTGCAGCCAGTACGTACTTTAATAGTCGGGAGAGTTTCGAGCGTGTCAAACGAGGGCGGAAGTTATAAAATTATAAAGTTGAAAGGAGTAATTATGTGAAGTATGACACAAGTACTCAGTTGCATACCGGCGAAGAGAGAGAGAGAGAGAAAAAAAAGAGTAATAGTTACTTCATATTTGCTATATCTCTAACTTGATTTTTCACTAGTTTTTGTTATTCAAGTAAGAAACATGGTCTTGGAACTTTGGTAATATACAATTTATCTCCGCTGTAGGTAGGTACAGGTAATTGTTTTTGCGCCCACCCGTAATTACACACACAAAAGAATGCGTGGATATGAAAGAAGGAAACATTCCAGACAACGGTGGAGTCTGTAAATTAAACTTTCGTACATGACACATCATATTCAATCCCACTTACTCACGGTCGTAACTGGAAATGTGAAAATCGAACTCGTAGTTAATTATCGCAACAAACACTCGACAGTAAACAATTCACTAGTCAGCAGCGTCCCGGTCGTAACGAAGTTACGATACACGGTAATGATGATGCATTAAATTTTATCGTCTCGTCTGTGTGCGCGAGGAAATCGCTGCCGAAGGCCGAAGGACGAATACTAAACGCTATGATAAACGGTGTCCGTCGGTTTTTCTCCTTCCTCCAAGTAGTACGTACAATTGTGTGATCCGCCTCGACGCCCGACGCCCGACGCCCCACTGATTACGCGGCGATTGAATTGTTTTTTTTTTATTTCCTTTTTTAATTACAGGTTCGAGCGCATAGAGTTAATTATGAAGAAATCGGGTTTGAGAAAATTTTCAGATCTGCTGCAATAACTAGTCGACACCACTGATCGTATTGTTATACAAGTGCTCGTTAAAACCCGGTGACAATGATACCTGCTGTTTGCTCCTGGGAAAAGGTGAAAATATTCACAGTACCGATAGGGCGAGCTCGATCAAGGGGTCCCCACCAATGATACGTAACGCAAGACCCTACCTTGCCGCACTGACTGTGATAAGTCGAAAAATTATAGTCATTATTTAATTAGGTTAAAAGATTGATAATTAAGAAAATCATAATTATTGTGCTTCAGACTTGAAAGAAAAGTTTATCGAATGGCGTTCTTCAATTAAATGAAGGATGTTTTATAACTATTTTATTCAGAAGGATCCAAGATAGCCAAAATTTTTATGATAGTAGCAATTTTTACAGTTCTCTCGGTTTCAGATCATTTTCAAAGAATTTTTACAATAGGCGATACGATTTCAAACTTCTTAGTCTCAAAATGTTAAGAAAAAGTCTCCTTTGTCAGATGGACAGATATTTTATTGATATAAAAACGACATTTTACTCGAAAAATGTAGATAAATTAGGTTGAATTTTGATCGATTGAAAAAGTTATCTTGTTCATTTGATAAAGCGATCTTGTCTCAATTGCAGTAGAAAAAGCCGAGAAAATCTTGAATTGAATCAGTAAAAAATTTAAAAAATCGTCGAACAAAAATGTTTTCGATGAATTCTTTGGAAACGATATTAAATTGTGGAATTAGATAATTAGCTACTTTTAATGAAATTTTGGAGCTTCTGGACGACATTATCTAATTTTGACAATTTCTGTTACTCAGATATATAATTTAGGCCAATTTCTAATTTTCACGATTAATAAAACAGTGTCAGTCCAAACTATAATAATAATTGATTACAGATTTGAACATTCTTTCCTTTTTCAATACTATTTTCAAAATTTCGCCCAGACTCAAAAAAAAAAAAAAAAAAAATACAAAAATGTTCCAAAAAACTGTCTTTTCTTCAGATCTTAACATGTTTATAAAACGTTATCACGTTTGACGCGTTTTTTTAGCCTGTGAAGCCGTTTCACCCACGATTGGGTGAATCTGCAAGTGCGCATGTGCGGAGTACATATAAAGTTACTTTCTAGTCCTAGGCGCTAAAAGTATGTATCAGAGGCTCTAATCTAACCTCAATAAAAAAAAACCTGAACATACTCTCATCGTATAAAGTCTGTATAATGAAATAAACGACGTAATAATTGGTTGAATAAATTTAGTGAAAATAATAACAAAAATTGAGAAATGATCGTAATTAATTAGAGACAGTCTCGAGTCCCTTTCTAGCCGGTTGGCAGTACCGTTCTCGATCTCAGGTGCGGTAAGTAGGTATACCGTGCACCCGCGCAACGAGAGTTACGAACGTCTGTCGCAATCGTTACTCTGAATCGCTGCTCCTTACATTAGAGCGTAGGAAAATGTCCACGATTGATTGATATTCGAGACTATAAGTGGGCACTCCGGGGCAGACTCGAGTCGTCGAGAGGCTAGGCGCGCTGCAAGCTTGGTCAAACTGTTGAAGTTATACCAGTCACCAGGATAGCAATATAGTTGCGAAATGGATCTCCGCTATCCCGGTGCGTTTGCGTTCGCGCTTAGGCAATCCCGGTACACAATGGCACACGATAATCACCCGCAAGGTGCCAAACTTGGATGACGATAACCTGACCATGCGGGCTAATTGTAAGATCTCTTTCGATCAACGACCTGCGGAATTAATTTCCGCAATTTTGATCACGCAAGGTGTGATCTAAGGCGGTTTACGTATCCTAGATCATATCTGGTCCAGAGGCCGGGTCTTTACGCCTACGTAAACTTTCCCGCGTAACAAGTTACGCCGCCCGGGTTTGGTATTGTAACAGCGTTACGTCACGGTAATAGTGGCTGGTCTCGTTCGATTCTTGTTGATTGCATAGCATTCGCGAGGCACACAGAATCAGGTTTGGACTTCGGAAGAAGAGACGGCAGAAAACATTGATTGCGAAATTTCTAATCGTAAGATTGTAACTTCCTGTAATTAAATTTAGACGTACGGAAGAATTTGATGAGCTGGTAATTAAGACCGATGATAGAACCCGTTGTACATATGTTAAAGGTGTTATATCACACGGTTGTTACACGGAAAGGAGTTTTCCTTTTTAAAATACATAAAACATACCGCAAGTAGACGTGCGTACAACTCAGTTCCATGGCCATATATGAAACGGTACGTAGGTACAGTGAATATATCGCGTCTGTGTCTGTGTCTCGTTAGAAAACATAAGTTTGCACCATAGTATCCTTCCGTTGCATTTATACTCGACATGCGGTTTTCCTCATTGCACCATGAAACTAGTTGCAAGGTTTAAAAACTCATTACTTATCGTCGTTAAAGGAGCTGCGCACATGCGTTTCTATGAATCTAAGGAAAAAAACGGTCCGATATTACAGGAATATCAGATAAAGTGAACCCTTTCTAAATTAGGGAGAAGTATACGAAATCGACAGTGAAGGGTTTCATTCCCAAATCAAATCGATTCTCGAACAACCGACGATTTTCCATCTATAATTCAATCAGTGATCGAAAATCGAACTTTTCTTATTGATCATTATTTCTCATCAGTCACGGAAGTGATATTGTAGAATAAAGTGAAAAAGCTACCAAGGGGCTCCGAAACCAATAAAAGCTCATTAATCGTTCACTCAATCGAATCAAATTTTGTACAGAGTGAGGTTCAGTCATCGCTTGAGTGTCCCAACTTGATGAACCATACTTGAACCTCTCTGAGATTTTTCTCCATGGGTGCCGATTGTTCAATTCTTAGTCATATAAAAAAAAATGTTGGTTTATTATATTCTACCTCAAATTTCTTGACAAATCCCCATCACAGCGAAACATACTATTTATATTCGAGAAATATCGATGAGGGATTTTTTTTTATAGAAGATTATGAGCTTTCTACTAGAAACCACTAATTTTGTAATAAAGTGTAATTCGGTTGTACCGACAATCGTCGTTGGTGAAAAATAAATCAGCATAATCCGATATCGAGCGTGTGGTCTAATTGTAAGCTGGAAAGCAACGTAACGTAACTAAAGTGGCTCCGGGTGCTGTACAGTCTCACAATGGACCAAGATACTCAAGATAGGCGGCTTTGATCTTGAATCCATTAGGCCTGCAACGTCTCGACCCGGGCCGCTCGCGCTTCTCAGGTGAAAGGAACTCCAGGTGAAGTAGCTACTCACTCACTCACTCATTTACTCACTTGCTCGTTCGCCGATGGGACTCACGCCACACGCCCCGCTCGCTCACGCCTTTGCCTTTGCCTTTGCCTTTGCCGAGAAAATCACTCGGTCGACCACGCCAAACTCCGACGTTCGTTCCCCCGTTTCTCGTTACGTTACGTTACGTTACGCACTACCTGTAGAATGTACCATTCTGAAGGACAACTGGTCCGAGCGTTACGGAGAACAAGGGACCTGCTACACATCGCCGCCTGCAGCTACTCCCAATTTTAGACCGTCGTTTTTTCTCCCCCAATTATTTTAATTTTTTTTTTTTTTTACTTTATCGGCTGCATCGAAAGTTGATTCGATTCGATATCTCGCGATATTACAGAGTAAACAGCCTCGAGGGCGCTGAATAAGCTTATGATAATGATAATATTGCAGCGAGCAAGGTCCAGAGAGGCGGTGATACCGCGTGTTGCATAATTACAAATGCAGAGACTGAGAGACTTGAGACTGGAGAATTTGCCATTTCCCATGGCTCGTTCTGGTGACCCAGAAACCGTGATTTTTTATTTTTTAGAATACTTTTATTTTTAAGACCTTCTAAGGAACTCAGTTGTAGGGATACACGGATTGGGTTTCAACCAAATTAGACCCGCAATCGCGGATGATGTAAAATTGTTTGAGAATTTCTGACGAGTATACAGGTACCGTTTCCTAATAATGAAACCGAAAACCTGAGAGAGCGAAGGTCGCGGTAACGGATCTGGAAAAAATTGGTCCAACAGTCCGGAGGCCCTAGACGGAATATTGTTATCGGTGAAATATAAAAGTTAGTCATTTCTTCGGTATTATAGGTTCTGAAGACTAATCGGAGTTCGACCTCGATAGGATCGCTGTTACGATTCGTTCTATTTATCATAGTATTACGAACGAGCGATCGTGCAGCTGAACCTAAACTGTTGCAATTAATGTCGTTGAAGATATAGAAATGCGAAATTTGTAAATGCAGGTTTGACGGAAGCTGGAAGATTTCTGATATTCGACTATTTAACGCAATTTACTAATCAATCAACCCGCGGCGATCGAAGCTCGTCGACTTTTTATACGTCTGATGAACAAAAAGACGGATACGATTGATGAAAGAGAGAGAAATCGCTCTAAAATATTATATTTAGTCTTCCCACTGATAAAATCCTGTCCATTTTCATTAGAAAACTTCTTCCTCGGATGCGACGTAGGACGTTAACCATTATTATTCGATCTCTCCTTTCTGTTATCTTACCCCTTTCATCCGTCTCGATTACGTCCGCATAATATTATCCGATTAGAAGATCGAGGTTTACGGATCGAATATTCTTCTGCTTCTTCCATTATCCTATTTATCACGCTGGAAGTAAGGAAAAAAAATTGTTCGATTCGAGAAATCGATAACCAGTGAGACTAATACTCACCAGAATTAAGTAAATATTATTTGATCTTGATAACATTAGAAGAAAATGATTTCTGGAGCCAAACAATTCAGCATTGCGATTTTTCTTGGCCAGCTTGAGTCGAATTCCACTATCAATTATGATTCTGTGCACCCACTAACGGGCTTGTGTCTGAAAAAGAGGCCCAATAAACTACCTGCACCGTGTCTGAGAAAACTGGCCAGACCATATTCGTGACAAATGAAAGTTGCAGATTTTTTCTTGAATACATTTTCGCGCACTCATTATAGAGACCAAATTTCAGGTTGAAATATTGAAATTTATCTTCAATCTTCATTAATTCAATCTTTGATACAATTCCAAGATTTCGATACCCAAAAATAAGTTAAATTAAGACCAAGAATCGAATATTGATTATGCAGATATTGAGCTATAATATCCAGATTTCTACCTTCTGAAGATACAAGAGTGTTTTTTTTTCAGGTGGAATAATTGCTCTAATTGCTTCTTCGACCCGATTAAAGATTACGTTATAAATTAATCGTGAAGGATCACGTAGGAGATTATTATTTTATTTTATGGTCATATAATTTTGCCCAACGTCTCGCTTATCGATAATATCCACAGTATACTGCAATAAAGTCGTATAAAAAGCTTAATTGAAACACTAGAAAGTGGAAGTCCGTGCCTTACCTGAAAGTCAGTGTTCAAGTTTCTGATACACCGGAGTTTTATTATAATCCTCACCTTAGTGATTAGGATCCGTCGTTAAACGTAAGACTCTTTTGGCAATATCCCGCTGCAGCCATAATCTATATGACTGTACTTTCCAAATTCTTTGAAGTCACTTTATTTCACTATCTTCCGATCGGCACGAGATTTTCACTCTGGAATAGTGAATATAGTCACTCCGACTAATTTATATAGTACAACACATGAAAAATTCCAGATAAGTTCTTAATCGAGAATAAAAATAGTTTGAACAAGATTTAATGCACCGCGGTGCAATATCGCATATCAGACGCCGTTCTAATGACCCGCGATAAATCTTTTCTTTATTTTTTTTTTTCTAATAAAACGAACGTTACGTTGCTACACCGAAACCCCGCGGTATCCACACGCAGTATATCATGTATCGACATTATTTATTAGTACATTGTTGAAATGCCTTGTTCACTTCACCCGCGAATTCCACTGCCACGTAGGTATCATTGCGCAATTTTAGAACCTTGATCTAGTTTGAATAATTACTTGGAAAGCCCGCGCAAATACATGCGTAGATTACAGGTACCGATCTGTCTGATTATTCATATAACGACGCTACGATCTCGGCCTGTTCTATGTTCGATCGTTTTTCTGACCGTTGACAGCAAGATAACGAAGATAAAAACTACTAACAAGGACGAAGCAATTTTTTTTTCAATTTCCAGATGAGAAACGAATAAAAAAAGCTGGTCTCAGTTTGCGGATATTGAGAATTTCAGAAATTTTGCTGAACCATGGATCTCAAGGTAATGATAATTGGTGAAAGAAAATTTGCGGGGGGGAATATTTCGGAGATTATCGCCGCAGGGTAATGAGATGTTGAAATAAGTTGAGATTTAAATTGGTTCATTATCGAATCAGATGCATAACAGTGCCGACTAACGAGACAATGGGGAATTGACGGTTTAATTTATACGATTTTCACTTTCCACGTGACTTGGAACAGCGTTGGACCCGGACCCAGTGGACCCAGTGGTCCGTTCAGAAAGGTGAAATTTCTCGCTCAAATGATCCGCCCGCGCACTAAATCGCAATAAATTAAATTCTCCGAGTTATTATTCAGCGGGTATCTGCAATAAGCGGTTGATTAAAGAATTATATATTCTACCGTGACAGATACGCCGATATCTAGGTATATGTATAAACAGCCGGCAGCCACTCGATAACTAAAACTGTTCATTTTTCTTTCTACTTTCTCAATTAGTTCAGAAACAATGATTAATACGACGGTGTTAACCGATTAATTTTGCTGCCTATTGGACAAAGTTATCCGTAACTTAGCCGTAACGATATAATCAGGAAGCGTAACACCCGGCGGTAAAAATAATGTGTAGATATTTGGGCAGGTGGTACAGCCACTAACCTGTCTAAAATCCCGGGGGCATTTACGTAATTTTCATTACACGTACCGCTTGAATATACCGAAGTACGCACGTCATACGTTAACTTGGATCCGACGTAGTACGTCTAAACCGAACACGAGATTATCGAACGTTATTTCATAATTGATCCTCATTCCATTACGGATCGACGAATTATTGAGGCAATTAGCTCAGATCGAGCCATTTTACGTAACGCCATTATCGATATCGAATCCGGAGACGCGGTTACAGCAGGACCTCGCCTATTCGACCGAAATCGAATAAGGCCACCTCGGATATTTGACGAAAATAGAGGCACTTTGCCTAGTGTCACTTTTCATTTTCGTTGTCATTTATCAGAGGCAAAGTGTCATTATTATTTATTCAGGCTAATTTTTGGATCAGTATTTTTTTAAATAGTTTTTTACAATCAATAAACTAGGTAATGGCGATTTCTCGAATTATCAGACAGCATCAATCAATAATTAAACATTCATGAAGCGCGAATGATTAATTTGATGTACTGAAATTGACGGAGTTTGAGACTCGTCAATGACGAATTTTCAAATTTTATCAATCGATCGTTAACGTAATAATTAATTAAAAAATTAAAAATGTTATCTACTGTGTTTGAATTTCTGCCATTTATCAATCGCTGTCCCAGTGATTCTTCAATTCCTGCAATAACCGCAGAATCCCACGTTTCGTATGAATATGAAAACATAACTCCATAAAATCGTTGCAATTAGGAACATACGCGATGCACTCTTACAGATTACAATGGTGAGAGACGGGAGTCTTAGTTAGTTTCGTTCGATTATCTCGTTGCATTCGAGACCAGCCCGATCTCTAACGAGCGAAAACCACTTTTCCACGCGTTTTCGCCATTCATTATTGTACCTACTCGAGCTAAAGCTAAATTAGTCTTTATCTTGATCAAACCTAGGGAATTAGTCAGGCGTTAAGCGGGTATCCGAGGTGAAAAAAATATGAAAAATATTCTTTCTAAGATTTAAATGTTAGCTTTGATTAAAAAAAAGGGGGGGGGACATCCTAATCCAAAAATTGTGGCCATAATTTCGTGAAACGTTATCAGCCAGTGGAAAAAATCACAACTCCGCAAAAATCGGTGAGTCCAAGTGTCTTTCTGTACCCACTCTGTAAATACCCATAAAATCATACGGTTATTAAACGAAAGTGATTTTTTGTTGTTGTTGTTCCAACTTGCAAACGGCAGCACGGCTACACGGTTCGATAAGTAGCAACACGGCAGGCTTTCTCTGCCAGGCTATAACACTTTGCTAATATGTATATTTTCCTGGCATGCACCTGCCTTCGGTTCCGCGGAGCTACGGTACCTGCGACGCATGAAAGGCAATGCGTGTGGTCGATTCTTCCGGTGGGAGGAACACCCAACACTTTTACCTTCGCAAATAATCCGCCCCGATGATCAACGCCTCGGGTTTCGGGTCTGAGAAGAATTTTTCTGTCACATTATCAATTATTTTTTCAGTATATTCGCGATTAAACGGTTCGTTCGTTCGTTGTTCATTAATCGCAACGATCATGTCGGTTTATCGCGATATCGCATCGCTGCATGGTAAGAGTAAATGAATAAATACAGTGGGGTTAAAATGAAACTTGAAACTCGTGCAGGCTTCAATTATAAACCCGCAACATGTATTTATGCAGGTTATTACTCGTCAGCTGTTAAGTTGCCGTGTTCATCTTCACGGTATCGACGGGAGGCGTTTAAAGAGGAATATTCGAGTATTTTTTATTCATTGTGTGGTGTGTGGATTATGAACACTCCACGTGCTGGGGTTTTAATTAACTTCTCACTTCGCGAAACATCGTGAATAACCCAACTCACCGGATCAGTGCCTCCTTATTAATTCAAACAACAATAGAAGAGCGTCTGGCTGTCGCTTTGCTTCGAAAGACTTCACCCTCTAACGACCCTGCGGTTTTCACAAGCCGAAGATCTTTGATCGATGATGGACAAAGTTTCGAAAAAAAACCGTTTTACAATTCTTTCAGACTATCGATAGCCTTCGTTTATCCGCGGCGATAGAATGCATGGTTTCATGCTTCAGCGAACCAACAAGAGTCGCGGTTCTTGAAAGTACGGTGAATGCGAATACAATAGAATCCTGGTTTCAGATCTTACGAGTTGTGACCATCGACGCTGAGACCGAGGCGTGTCCGGTTTGTATGAAATGGGAATCCTGTTGTATAATAGGATTTTTTTTATCTATCGAGTATGCAGAGAGACTTAGAACCAGAACTACTCGATTCGACGGCTTTCGATTCTGCATTAGGAAGATTAGCGTCAATCTCTTGACCGATAGTGAGACAAAAAATGAAATGAAACGTACCCACTTCCCGTAGGATTTAATTACTCTAATTGGGAAATACCAATTAAAATTCTTCACACTGGAACTATTTGACTCGTTTCAGCCCCTGTTCTTAATCGGTTTTATAAACTGAATCAAATTAGAAATCCAGTTGATCAAATTATACGAAAGAAAAAAACAACGAGAAGAAATTTTACCGGTTGATCTACCTATACTTGACAGGTTTCTAAACGGCCTGTGCAACACATGTTATCGATTTGTTTCTACTACACAAAACACCGATACACGGCTTATCGGACATGAGGTCTTCGAAAAGTGCCCAAAACCGACGGAAGTAATCATTGGGCAGAAGATTTACATTCGTTACCATTAGAGATTACAAATGATGTCATAGAATTGAAGACTACCGTGGGGTTATATTCACTTGTGTATTGCGGTGTGTGTCTCCTTCGAGAATCTTCTCAAATCTCTTGTAATCTTCTGTGATCCCTTGGAATCTTGTAATCAGGTGTAAACCAAATCGATGAGTGATTAACCCCTCGAAGATCACAGGATTACAAAGGGATCAAAACGATCATGAATTTTATTCAGGTTTTAAGATCAGACCAAAAAATTCTACATCGATCAAAGAGACTACGAAGATTGTGGAGATTGAACAAAGAAAACATATAGAAATAACGAAAGAATACCAAGACCACGAAAAGATGTTACATAGCGAATTAAGACACATGTCAAATATAAAGAAAAAGATTATAATTATAGAGTGTTATACAGATTACACTTCATAGCATTAGAAAAAGCAAAAAATTATATAACAAATGATATTGAACAAGACCAGATTAAGTCAGTGAATAATTAAAACCTTTTTTTAATCTGTAAAAAAGAAATCCCAAAATTTCTGCATAATCGATTTCTGATTTGACTTTCGCCACTCCTTCACGTGGCCGATATTATTCTCTTGTCTGTAATTTAACGAACCGAACTCTACGTCTATCCGAGACAACGGTATAAATTAACGTCATCGTGAAGAACATCATAGGTAATTCAATGCGTTGCCATTAATTATCTTGCCTGAGGGTAGATGGGCGTCTACACCGCATATTCGTTAATAAAAAAAAAAAGTCCTATTAAATATCAGTAACATAATGCGAATGTTGCAAGAATATCCAGCCTTCGACCAAGGTAGGTGTAACTGTGCATTCGTCACGTGTGTAAATATTAACAGTACCGTAATATAACGTAAATCAACGACTTTCTTTCACAGGCATGGAAAACGCTCGTTATACAAAGTGGAAAAATAATCGACCAACGACCTTGTTATGCAACGAGGACCTTAAACGGAGCCAGAAGGACGGCTCAATTTTTTTTTGTTTTGCACGGGAAAAAAAAAGATGTAATCCCTACATCTTCGGTAGTAATTATTTGGACAGCATCTTTTTGGAGTTAAATCTACAGCAATTGCGTTAAGGTTTACTAATCCCATTGATAATTTCGTTATTTTTGGAGTAAAATTTACAGCAATTGCTGTAGATTTAACTCCAAAAAGATGCTGTCCAAATAATTACTACCGAAGATGTAGAAATTACATCTTTTTTTTTTCCGTGTGTTTAACGATAAAACGATTCCATTTTCAATCCACTTCTATCACCGTATGTTTCTACAGAAAAATATGCCTGACCCAGAAATTTGAACGGAACGGGTTCACTCTAATATTTGGGGCAAAGCCGCTCCAAATTTCGAGGTGCAATCATTAGTGCCAATGAGGCTGACACATGGATCCATTGTTGTGAGTCTAGACAGCCTGTTATTGCGGTGATTTGATTACGAGTTACAACGTCGAATAAATTAGAAGTCTATTTTTTTCATTTCGTTCTCTTGTGTGGACCAAGAAGTAGAGAAAAAAAACCGTCTATCGTGTGAAGAACGAACAAAAAATATGTATGGAAGACATTCTGCACACACTAGAAATTACAGAGTTGAAGAGCCTGTCGACTAGTTTTGAAAGTCTCTCGAAACTGGTATAAAAAGTGAGTGAAAAGGGTATCATGAACAATACCAACATGTACGAGGCTTGATTAAGTCCATGAATAAACATTATTTTAATTGTTCATAATTCTAATTAGAATAATAAAACTAGGTCAAGTCTAGTGAAACATCGACGTCCATAGAATTAAGAAAACAAAAAATGAAAACGAAAACGTAAGAAACTAAAGAACAAAAAACGTACGTATAACTTGTGTATGCTCTGCGTGAAATTAGTTAGTTTCACAACGCAAAACAAACACGCCTCTAAATTACTGGATAGAATTCGATCGTGCATTAGCTATCCAGTCATTAGTGCAATACCCATTAATTCCAGCACACGGTGCCACGCGATATCCGAGTCTGGCTCCTACAGGCCTACCTACCTCTGTCTCACTAGCATGATGTGGTCGCCCTCGGCAACTTTGCCGTCTTTAGTCAAAATTGGAGCGATATTTCGTAACAATTTTTCATATTTTTTTTGGGTGATTTGCTAATGACGACGGAGGCAATCCGAATGTCGCGAATCTAATCAAAATTACAGTTAGCTGGTACAGGTGGCAATTTCGCAATTTTCTTTTGTTTTTTATCGAAACTTGATGCATGAGATTTTGATGAAACAAAAATACAAAAATGGAGTCTCTAAATTCAGAGTTCGAGACGGTGATCGAAAGGTCATAAATCGTGAAAGTTCGAACCATATATAGTACCGGTGTAATCGGTTGAACAAGTTCTGTATAAAATTAAAACTGAATGAAAGTTTATAGAGATAGTGAAACGTGACGTTATATCACGCAACATATCTGTGACAAGTGGCAAGGAACCGTGAAATTAAAAAACTCACACAGAAATCTGCATAAACGTAGGCCTACATGATCCTCAAACCTCAAGATTGATTTGGCACGACGTTTTTTTCTTTAATCATTCGACAAAAAACTTCAGAACACCTATGAATAAAATATATCGTCAATAAGAATCACTACAACGTTTGAAATGGTATTTTTTTCGCGCCATGATGCGACGTCACCGTTCAGTACAACAAACCTGCCATCTAGCGTCCCACGACGCGTCGATAGGCTCACGATAAAATTTTAATGAACCTGAATTAACGAGGATTAATTAAACTATTGAAAAATAACTGAAACAATGTGGAATAATCGAGATCGTGATCATTAAAGCTGACACAAATTATCCTTGATTGTTTTGAATTGAATGAATCGATTCATTGAGTGAATCCAGTTGAATTGGATTGTGAAATTCAAACCTAAGTTGACAGGAAATAGGAGAAAAAAATTGAAAGTTCTCGAATCCTAACTGAAATTGAGGTCAATTAAAAGGATTTAATATCAATTGATTGAACTGATGAAATTAATTCGATCGTTTTAGAATTAACTGACCTAAAAAAAAGGGCTCCAGCTGATAAGATTGAATGAAAATGCATTTTCCGGAATTGAATTTTCGTTCTATTCTGAAACCCCTAATTTTCGCTAATTCTAATAATTCCATAATCGCGTATAAATTCTTATATCGAAGAAATAATGAATCGATGATCCCGTTGATATGTATATAAATAGACGTCGAGTGCCGGAGGTAGCTGACCGACCGGTTACAAAGATCGCGATGTACGTCTTACTCTTTCATTCTTTGTCTCGCTTCCACCGGTCGGTACGGTTGTCCCGCGAGGACGATCCATGATCTTGGATCTTGTCCGAGCCGAGGACGCCTCAACCTCCTCCGTCCTCCTCCAGGTGCACCATGAGCACGATCAACGGTTATGTGATGCAACCGCGTCGCGTCGCTGACCCCGCGAGCCACAGCCACAGCCACAGCCACAGCCACAGCCACAGCCACAGCCACAGCTGAGGCTGCGGTGCTGGTGAACTTGAAATCGGTAACATCCGAAGACGGCCAAGGCGCTCGGAGGATGACTAAGAGACTCAGTCTCAGACTCGGTATTCATTAGGTACTCAACCGAGATTCTTGTGGAATAACTTGATGACTTCATCTCCTCACGATCAGACACACACATTCCTCTTACCTACATGTCCTGAAGATCATGTGCAGCACAGATCTTTTTTTTCTACTTTAGTCGGCTATTATGAAACATGTCTATTTCATGATAAACTGGCCGATATCCACACGTGTGACGTTTCCAAGCGGTGCGGAAAATAAAGCCCTAGTGCGGAAAGTGAAGCTTTGTGTGCAGGTGTGGAAAAATGGTTTATTTATTTGAGTAACTTGTTTTCACAAGAGGTTCAAGGCCGATTATCGAAGCGTTTTGTACAAGATGTGATAGACAATTCGCATTTCATGAATAACGGTTTGAGCCACAGGTGGGAGAAAAGTATATTTGAACTATCACGATTATCTAGATCCGACACAAAGAGCGACATATAGAAGAAAAAAAAGACCAAAGTGAGACTGAAATTTCATTGTCAGTCAAAAATATTCACAGATCCAGAAGTTATTCGGTTTTACAGCAAAATTTAACAGCTCCTAGAATTTTCAATATTTTTAATCTACGAAAACGATTCACAAAAAAAATCGACAACCATTCATAACCGATAGTTGACCTATTTTATTTACTCTAAACTCAAATTCAGCATTTTGGTCATCAAATTTTCCACAAAACCTTCAAAATTCTTTGATGCAGTGAAAAATTCCTCTTTTTGAAGCCTGTGGGATAAAAAATTGTGTGGCACCTTGAAAATGAGCGAAACCACATTTGGTAACATCCTTGTAACCAATAATTCCGGCATGTTGAACCCTCGAAAGTGGTAATCAAGTCGTTCGAAATGAGTCTAATTCGCACCTTTCTCGGGCGTGGTCTGGCAGACAGTTCAATGCCACAATTATTACGTGATCGGGGTGATAGTTCCGTTTCGGAACTTGTGTAGTTTAGTTTGCCAATATGATTGATTATAATCACACATTGTACTCCGTTGCGTTGCGGTGTTGAGGCCATACCAATTGCGCAGTTTTAGGGCCCAGCTCGGATAAAAGGGGATTGAAAAATGAGCGTAAAATTAAGCGATTGCGGGTCAACACCCAGAAATTTCAAACAGGGACAAAGAACGTTTTATTTCCTCAGATTTATCCGAACATCTCGAGCTATTGATCAAGTTTATTATCCCGATTGATCAACTTTCACGCAATACACTCGCTACGCGGATGAATTTTAAATATATCTGTTTCTTTCAATTCTTTATCGAGATCAGATAAATCGCTACAGGGACTCGACACGACTTTACACTTTGTAGATTATATTTTGATAGTGTTTATGATATTTCGTAATTGCACGGTGGGTAGAGAAACAGGTGCAAATAACCTAGCGAAACCGTTTAATTCCGTATATATATATATATAGATATAAGTTTTCTAAGTGCAGATAGCGTGAGACCGGAGCCAGGATCATATTAGTTTGCGACCTCGTGCGAAAAAACGTATATGGATGTGTATCAATATCACGTACGAGGGCGTAACTGGAGTAACAACGACAAATAGATCCGCAGACTACCTGGAGTGACGGCGTTGCAGTTCTGCCACTGTGTAGCCTTAGCTTTTTCCATAATCTCAGTTATTACCATTTATACTCCTAGCAGAAGGTGGAGACCGCAAAACTGCAAATGAACTGACCTGAATAACCACTTTGAGAAAATAATCGCCCGAGTATTTACGAGGCGGTGTAATTTCAAGGAGGTGTGTAATTTCCACGTCTGTTTGTTTTAATATTCAAAACAAGCACCGTATGAACCGTGCAAACAAATTATTAACTAGCTATTTCCGATCTCAGTTTCTTCGCGTTATACGGATCCCTTCTAATGATACTCACTTCCAGATAAAACATAGAGAGATGGTCGAGTGAAATTTTACTCCATATATCTTAACGAATTCACTTTCTAGATAATACTGCAGCTACCATAATTAAATAAACGACCGTTTCTATTCGGATCGAATGTTTTATAATCAAGTGCGATAATTACTCTAATAATTTTATTCATATTCACTCATCATTATTTATATTTTATTGTAATTTCTCGAACAGTGTCATTCGAACCGTAACAAAAACTGCCCTGTTGCAGAAAAAAAATCAAAATTTGTTCAGAGATAATTGAAGATCATTAAACTTTCCGCAGAGTTTTTCAGAATAATTTCACAAAAATTCAATTATCTCTGAACATATTTTGATATAGAATTATTCGATGAAGAATTTTTATGCAACTATTCGGAAAAAGTCTGATAATCTCTTTGGCGAACGATCAAGAAACAATGTGTGGCTTTTAAATGGGTCAATGTTCGTAATTTTTTTTTGTTTCTTCTTTCTATCAAAAAAAAAAAAAAATGGTCTCATTTTATTTTCGCAAGTCAAGAATTATTCATCGAATTTTAGGTATCTATGGCTTCAGACTACGATGACAAGACTATTTTGAAATGAAATACTTCTGCAACAATCCCGCTGTGGAAGTAATCGATCCGATCGAGTCAGGTGATATGCAAATAGATAAAAAACTGAATGAAACGTCTCGACGAACGGTTCGTCGTCCTCATACGATATCCGTATCCTGAAGAATCAGGATGACTTGTGTTTCAGAGGCTTTTTTCTCTTTTCAATTGTCGACTTTTAATAAATTAGGTAACTTTAAAAAACACGGTAATAAATTGTTTGTTTTACGAAAATCGACCATAATTATGTAAATCAATTTTTTGAAGCAATCGAAAATAAAAACAAAAATTTGATTTACAATTGCCGATAAAATCGTTCGTCGAATCGTTTAACGACTTTTTTTTATCTCTCTTACAACGTCGGAATTGACTCTGTCGCGATTTATTTCATAACTTTAGGATATGTACATAATATCGAGTGATAAATTTTGAACAGGGTACTTACTATACTGTGACTATTTCTCCAATGACTTGCACTCGTTTCGATCTATCCCTGACGTAAAATTATAGTCTATAACAACAGATATTGCATTCGTTTTATCGACACGAGAAAACGTGACCGATCGACTGGCATTATACTGTGTCATTTTTGAGTAAGAGACGAAGTGAAGAAAATTCGCAATTCCGCATCATTCCTTTATTTCTGTAACAATTAAAATTGTCTAGATCAATAATAAATTACAAAATTTCTGGTAAAATTAAAAATTCTTGATGTCAAGGGTCAAGAATAGAAAATAAGTTTCCTACCATTTTTAGTTCAATTTTATTGTTTTAGGGTAAATTTTTCATTCATTTTTTATTCATTAGATCTGATGAGGAATAATTATTATTGATTTAAAAATATGTGTATACTATAAAATTAATCAATTTGCAGTACCATGGAATTTGTCTGTTGCGAACAAACAGCCTTAAGGCGGCTCGAATAAGACACGGAACTTACGTTCCGAGCACCGAGGTCAGCGAATGATATTTAAACGGCATTACATTCACGCCCGAACCCTATATACTCATTCGTGAATCAAGATAAGACTGTGAATTGAATTCACGAGCAATAATCACCGACAATCAGAAAGGGGCTCACTCTTGTCCGCCCGTTGTTCTGATTAATCCAATTATACCAAACCACCTTATTTTCCATTATGACCAATCAAAAACCTCGTTTTAATCTTTTGTTATTTGAATAATACCGGATGTAATCAGAGCGGAATAAAAATGAAGCTTCTTCTTAAGCCTGAAACGGATGAAATTGTTGTTCCCGTGTTTGAAAAGTATGCGACCAGCTCATGTGGTTGTTTGTCAAAGGTGAAATTTCTCTTTTCTCAAATGACAAAACGGAGGGAAACAATGCATGAGAATTAAGTATAAGCGAGGGAAAAAGAAAGAATAAAATAAAATGTGGCAATAAATAAGAGTCGGAAAACATGAAATTCCTGCATCCAGCGGAGCCGACTTTTATTGTGCATTGTGTACCTCAAGTCGGTGATTTTTCAGTCTCGAAAAATGTTGCGTCGTTGTACATACATACCTTGCTATATATTACCATAACAGAAATTGCAAATTTAAACTTTCTTGTCGACTCCTGCGCGCGGAATTTACTCACGAACAATTTCATAATGTGTATTACTCACTTACACTCATTATCCACTATAGTCACAGATTTTATCAAAATACACTCTCATTATTCCCCGAGACAATTGATGCGCTCTTGAACTGCAAACGTTGTCAAGAAACGAAACACCAAATTTCTGGAGTGCTTTTTTTGTTCTTTTTTTTTACACGGACTACAATGAAATAGATCGAAAGAATTTGATGACGAGATACGAATGTGTGGACGAAGGCTGGACATTGTCTATTCCACAAGGTCCGGTTGAGTGGTGAGAGGGAAACTGTCGAGTATAATCATTATTGTTATTGAAACGTCGGTGGTAATTAAATCAGCTCCACGTATGAATTAATTTCAATCAAACGATCGATAGTTTCTGCAGTGAAGGCGGGAATATATTACATTGGCTACGGTATTTAGCAGAGGGAATGATTAATTAACGTAGAAGTCGATTACAATAAAACCGATGAATCTGAATCATAAAATTATTTAATACCCGATGATTCCGAATGCGGAAACTGTACGATGTGCTGACTTTTTTTTCTTCATTCAAGGAAGTGCGTGTCTGCGGATTATGCCGTACTGACATTAAATCGCGCACGAACGATGCGTTTCAAGTTATATAAAGATAAGAATCGTTGCCATATCAGGAAATGCATGTTCTCGACAAAACTTCTTGCAAATTCCATGTCTGGAACAATGGGGAAACGTTTTAAGAAAAGGATCTTGAATTTGCATTCGAATTAGCCTAAACGACAGTTTACGAAGAGACGCGACGTCACAAGATCCTCAAATTTTTGTAAAAACAGATGCTTTATGACTCTGAGGGTCAGAAACTACGCCTCTACCGGTTCCGTTATGAAAGTTGAATTTCAAATAAAATCGATCGAAAAAAAGATCGTTCATTGCCCACGAAGTATCAATTTACGCAAAACCCTTCACTTTCGATTCCATGTTATTTTCCATAATTTAGAAGGTAGAGTCCTCAGGTGATATTACCGAAAGGTCATAAACTGGGACGTTTACTTGACGGTAATGTCATTTTCATTGGTAAATAAATTGCGAAATTAATCAAGTTTCTCGTCCAGTTGATATATCATTAGAGTTCAGCCTTGTGCCACGTGAATGTGGAATCGCGTGTCGATATTTCGGACTAATATACACGCTATCAGGACTAGATACCGGGGAAAAAATGAATAAATTCTCCCATAAATTACCTAGTTACAGACTTTATTTTGTCATTGCTGATATCTCTGCGTCTCTCTAGTCCCACTTACAGTCACGAAATCGGTTCATTTCAGCTAACTGAGATTTATTGCACATGAAACACGCATTACCTTTGTCACGTAATCGAGAAACCAGATTCTCTCCTCACTCCAGTTCCCCATTTTGATCAAATTAAGGATTAATAAAAGTTATATGGAGGAAAAAAGCGAATACCTTCGCAGTGCTCTACTTTCTTCTATACCATAACCCGTATATATTCAAACTTGAAATATTTTCTCTGGTTCCCGAGTTAATTGGGACAAACTTTGACCTAGTTTTCATTTTTTATTTTCATTTTCGCCAAATTATCCTGAGCAAGCGACTGACTTTGAAGGCAAGATCCAGATCCACGAGATAACGCACAAAGTGCAGACTCGCACCGCGGATAACAGATCTGGGCGTGGCTGCGTGGGCCTCAATTAGAATCATAGACCACGTAACGCATGAAAATTACACGCCTAAGGTTCCCGTTTACTCGACTTGAGGATAGACTTTTTTTTTTCTTTACGTAACTGGTTGATGGGTTACTTCATCGCGGTTGTTCGTCACCCGTGTCCTGAGGTGGTAGCTAGAAATGGGTTAGCGGCATTTTGCTCAGCGCAAAAGCAAAAGCGTTACTCAATTGCAGCCCTGGGGAAGCGCGACGTCTGCATTCGGCGAACAATGAAGCCGTTACAAACTCACAGAGACAGACTGTGGCAGGTTATCTGTATGCCGTGGAGAAAGTTTATGCAACGGTAGAAATAAGAGGTTCCATACACACCAACGAACCTCGACGCGGTGCAACGAGTCCCTTTACGAACGAGTGATAACTTGATCCGCATAACTAACGTTGTGGTGGAACCGGGAGGAAGGAGGAAGAGATGTTCGCAGCAGGAACGACGAAATCCTGATGGCAATAGATATTCATGTGGCATGCGCTGAAAGTAACTGTTTATTCGGCAAGGTTATGTTTTTCGTACGAGCCGTTGCTTTACAAGGCTCGCCTTCGGCTCGCCAGGTACAGTTACTTTCTGCGCGCGCCCCATACAATATTTTTCACGGAAAAGGCATTAATAGTCACTTTGACGCCAGTTGAGTTCCGCACGAACTGCGTATAGAGAGGGGGTAACCTGCGGTATAAAGACTTTATTCCGCAACTTTGACATGCGCACTTCGAACTGCGCATAAAACTTGTGGAATAAAGACTTTATACCGCAACTTTGAACTCAGCGGTACAAAGTGCCACTTGCCGGAACGAAAACAGGCGTCAAAAAGTGACTTTTTAATGCCTGTGCCGTAAAAATAAATTTTAAGACTTTTTTTTATCCTTTCGTGAGAAATTAGGATAGATTGATTTCTCGTGGATCTTCGATATAATGAACGGATGTTAAAAATGTACGTATTTATCGAAAGTATACGCGCAATGATGGTAAAAGTGGAGTACAAGCAGCTACCAAGTCCAGAAGCGAATAGATTACCGATACCGAACCGTCTAGTGGAACTAGGATAGTGAATAATTAGATTATCATGTGTATGTAATACGTGGTACACCTAGTTATTACATGGTACGGGAACTAGGATAACATTCCGTGGCTTCACCGCGCGGAGGCCGTAGTTGTATATAATTGTTTTATATCATGATCATAAGTGGGAGTATAGAAAAAAAAATGTTTCCTCGTATTTTATTATAGGTTGATAGTTACATGGATTTATTAATCACCAGGATCCAGTCAATGCCTTCGCCACTTTCCCCATATCTTATGAAATTCAATATCGGATCGGATTACAGGTCCTTCTAAATTAGGGTAAATTATAACGAAATCGAAGGTGAAGAGTTTCGTTCCGTAAATCGATACTTAACTTTTTTTTACCGAGAAACGAGGTTACGTGACACGGAAATCCAGGGGTCATAAACTGCGGCGATGCTGAAAGGAACAGAAGAATTCACAGAGGAACCAGTATTTCATCCTTTTCTTTTTAACATCTTTTCGTCATCGATGATAAAGGATTTGGATTCTTGACTGTTTCAGTTTTTTTTCAATTTGTTCCTTTTTTTTCTAATTAGATCTTAGCCTAGTTCCGAATTGCGACGAGTTGAACTAAAACCTTATATCCACGCTACAAGGAATTCTAATACAGGAAAAAGCTAAGATTCATTGAAAAGCCGGTAAACTGATTTCATTTTCTTTGAGTATCAGTTTTGATTTTCAGTTTTCGTCGCTTTACTCTAAAAATTTAATTATATTGTAGAACAAAGTGACGAAAAGAAGAAAAAAAAGAAAATTACCGAGTTGGGTCAGAAACTGGACAGTTTACCCAAAACGAGCCGATAAAAAGGCGTGCGGAGTATAAATGCATGTAAAATAAGAAAGTATATAACTCATGTTACAACCGCAATGAAGGCGTGAGCCGTAGGTGTGGTCCAGATGTCGGCGAACACCGCGTCCTGTCATCCTTAATGCATGTATATATCTCGAGGGCTCAAGGTGTTCCTCGTACCTACACCAAAAGGCTCTTTGCTGTTACGGTGTCCGAAGAGCTTGAATGTGAGGTATTGTGTGACTGGGCAATTCACGCCGATAGCTTGTCAAACGGGAATTCACGCCTCCCGCGAGTCATTCTGATTCCGATTCTGATTATTATTGTTTTTTATTTTTATTCATAGGTAGGTAGTACGTGTGACACGTGGTCGAAACCGAAACCGAATCAGGAAGGTTATCAGGAAAATTATGAAACACTTATGACGTTATTGGACGCAATACCTCGTCAGACCGCATAGCAAGGATTAGATTTCGTGGAGCGTCTTATCAACCGTGTAGATCGATACGATTAATGAGACCCCAGAGTGAAACCATGCGCGGCGTGAATAGACGTACGACGTTAAACAGTTTCGCAGAATTATTAGAAAGAATTAGAAACTCTGTGTTCTCGTGAAACGAGTAAATTATTTTTAAAAAATCAACCCAATTATAAATGACGGAAAAATTTACGACCGTGAGAATCATTATACTGTTATAATGGAAGATATTCTATTTGTACGGGAAATGCAGCTGATGCTGTCTTGTTCGACTTTTTCTCGTTCGTTATACGGCATTCCTCGCAGAATTGAAATTTTTTTTTGTTCTATCGGTTCACATTTAAATACAGTGTGACCTGAAATTATCCATGGAAACTTCTTTTTATGGGCAAGTAAAAGAATAAAGCTTCAAATGTCTCTTAGAAAATCGAAAAATCTCCAAGTATCACTGAGACACACGCTATTCACAAAAAGATTTAGGAAGGCTGAAGAGTAATAGGATATTCCTTAATTTCCACGTCGTTTGAGTTTACACTTCATATTTTGAACGAAAAAAAATTAAAAATGCATCAGAATTTGTGTTCAAGTTGAAAGATTGTTTCTTTTTTTCTTGCAATCCTTTCATCGACACTTTGAAAACCAGAAGAAAGCTGATCGAAAGCTTCATTCTTCTGCTTTTGAGAGGATAAAAGTTCTTTGAAAATTAGTCTCTGCGTTTAGAATTTCTTCACGGTTCAAAATTGCTTTAGTTTATCATTCCATATTTAGTCACCCTGTATATTGCAGGAACTATTCACCCCAGCATCAATACGACGTCGATTTCCCACCGTTCTCTGGATGCGATTATTAATGGCCAGGATAATTACGCAGGTATGTTAAGTGATCTACAGAAAATTACAGCCCTTCAAGTTTATTAACCGTTTATTTTTGATAAATCATAAAAACTGGCACGCATCTGAATGCGAGTGTTAATTACTGTCGCAGACAAAACCATAAAAATCGCGTTCAAGGATGACGAAAAAAAATCAATTTCCACACCTCAGAGATCTCTAGTGGATGATGTAGAGCGGAAACGTGTCTTTGGCAACGCGTGTGTTACACGACTTCGTCTACGGATACACGAGCACGCGAGGAACTCGGGAATGAATCTTATTAGTGAAAGTCATTGAGTGGTGTAAAAATGTCAAGATCTATTTGCATATCATTGGTCTCACAATCAGAGCAACACTTTACACACAACCGTTACTTACGTAACTCACAAAGGACACTAAGGATCCGAATAAGTTCTCCGCAGCCTCGAGTAGCCAACTACGTTACATAAATCTATGCGGAAAGTCTGGTCACCGGTAGGCTTGATACCCTACGACACAATTTTTACGCTTTGTGATCCGGCTCGATTAAACCGAGCTACGACTGAATCATGCAGCGAGCTTCGGTATAATTAAGGCGAGAGTTTAAGAAAAAATAATAAAAATCAGCCTAATTGAACACAACTATGTGAATCGACAGGGAAAATTTGATCGGTCTTTTTATTCACTCAAGAGTTATTGACATTGAAGAGTGAGCGTACGATAAATAAATTGGGCCGTGTGAAAAAGAGTTCTAGAAACAGGAAAAATGTATCCACCAAAAAATTCTACAAGCTCTCACGTCTGATCTAACGTTTTAATTTCGCAGGGGAAACTCGAGATCGTCAAGAATTTCTCCCGAGTGTAATGAGTGTATTTGAAGAGTGAACACTTTTCTAGATTTTTTATTTCCTTTCCCCACTCTCTCAATTTCGTGTGTAAACGATCAAGGAAATAATTACGTGTATCGTAAAACGTGTTTAGCCACTCGAGTCATTTGTCGAAGCCGATAAATGGCTGCAGCTTGATTAACAATCTCGTTTTGGTACGACGAGAACCGTGTAGCCGGTGGTTGATATCGAGAAATGAACAATAAATAATCGCAATAAAGAGAATACGTACGTTATAAAAAATAAAGGATCGTTGAGACTCTGACGAGATCAGATGTCCGTGACGAAAGGCAATTTATTGCCATGATCACAAGGTATCATCAAGAATTTAGCTTTTTTTCCTCTCTTCATTATCGCTACAGCGGCAAATACTAATTCTACAAGACTTCCTTCCACGGTGCGAATGACACGATGGACTTGCATTATTCATTGTGTAAATGATCTTCCTCGAGCTTGACCGACGTGAGAATGCTCTTTAAAAGGCCGACAGGATATTGTAAAGTGAATTCTTTGGATAGCTGATATCTCAGAAAAGAAGATACATCTATGAAGCACTTTTTTTATCTACGATTTCACCGGACTTTCGAGATCCTTTCGAAATCCAAAAATCAAGTATTCTGAGATATAAATTTTTTTACACTTTATATACAAATCGAAACTGCATAATTCACCATTTCACCGCCATATTTGAATAAGCTAACGCGTATATCCTTCAATAGAAAGCGAGCGGTAGGAGATACGAAGTTTCAATAGTCCAGTTTCTGACCTATAAGGATATCGCTGAGGCTACCTTCTAAATTCCGCCAAAATTATATGAAATACGCGAATTCCAAATTCCACTTTTATAAAGGACTGAACATTATCCAAGATTGATGAAAAAAACGGAGTCTAAAATTCCAGAGAACAGAAACCTCAAATTTTTGCTTTTCATCCTCTGGCTATAAGAGCCTGGGTATCATAAAACGTAGCTAGAAGCTGGCGTTATGCAACCAGTTGGGGAAAAATTAAAAGGCAACTGACCCAGATTTGAGTTCGTTGCACGCGGATGAATAAGAGAAAAAAAATAAAATAAATGAAGAATTTTACAACCGAAATTTAAGACGAGAATTGAAAAAAAAAGAAGACAGAAAAAACTGCGAGATTGCAATTAACCTACGACGTCATAACGTAACCGCGAGGGTTATCGCCGTCCGTGTTACATGCGTGTAGTTAAACAAATTAACATAAATATTTTATGAATTATAACAACGAAAAAGAGCTTAAACGAAATCCAGCTACGGGGCACACGGACGGTTCGCCTCGCTTTCGCACCTTGGCAAACGAAGTGTATACCGTGAAGAGAGGTACGTTAAAAAAATTTCAATGCCCGCAAGGGCGAGGATGATGGACGGGTCGACATCAGGTGTGGACGATATAAATCTCGCCGAACAATTACCCCGATGTCAAACATGCTTGAGGATTTTTTAATTCGTTGTAATAACTCGAAAGGAAACTTGAGAGATGGAGAGAGAAAAAAAATACATTTTTTTTGACGGGACAGACAGGAATCCGAGTAGTGGTATAACTTATGGAAAGTTTAATCGTGTCATACGGCTACGTGCTCGCTAATACCGGTACCGAAATCAGTTGATTTAAGTAAAAGTTGTAAATTACGTCACCCAGTCGGTAAATCGAGTTATTTATTGAGGTAATTGTAATTTCACGTGGGTACAGAGATTCGAGAATCGTTAGAAATAGCTAAATAAATCCACAGGGATTTTGCAGCCGGTGGGTAAACCTGGTGTCACGATCAGTTTTCCTGTCCTCATAAGAAACGTGGTAAAATTTTTTAAATTCCTTTTAAAATACAATACACGTCATTCGACGATCTGTTTAGTTTACGACTCAACGACGAATCCCGCCATTAATCACGACTCGATAAACTAACATGCGGTTAACGTTTAGGGTGACTCGAAAAGGTCAAATTCTTTTGATTTCTAATTTCTTCGCTTCTCCGTTGAACAGAAATAGATATTTATGCGGCATGCGCAGAAAATAACTGTTTATTCGGCAAGGTCTGCAGTTACTTTCTGTGCGCGCCCCATACAATATTTTTCACGGAAAAGGCATCAATAGTCACTTTGACGCCAGTTGAGTTCCGCACGAACTGCGTATAGGAGCTGCTGTAAAAGGTAGTAGAGAGGGGGTAACCTGCGGTACAAAAACTTTATTCCGCAACTTTGACATGCGCACTTCGAACTGCGCATCAAACTTGCGAAATAAAGACTTTATACCGCAACTTTTCACTTGGCGGTATAAAGTGCGACTTGCCGGAACGAAAACAGGCGTCAAAAAGTGACTTTTTAATGCCTGTGCCGTAAAAAAAAACCCGATTGCCTCACAAATGTCGCCGTTTTGTGATAGTTTCCATTCGTCCTTTAAGGGCTCGTAGTTCTTTTATAATAATCGAAAACGTTGATTCTTCGCTATAAGGTTATATCGAGATTCGAGCTTGATTTATGCGCTTTTTTCGTATGATCTGGTCAACTCGTACCTACATGGATCAGGTAAAAAATGTAACCGCGATTGATTGCAGTTTATAGTATTCTGGGAGGCACGAGAGGCATTCGACTAATTATGAAAACTAGTAATGTTAATTTAGTCCTTTTCATTTCTTTTTAATTCCTGTTTAATCCTGGTCTTTATTTAATGAAATACAATTAGAGCAACAGCCGTTCGGATATATTCTCATTGATAGTTTTCCCATGACGCATATTTCCCATTATGTAGCTTCTATGTGATACACGATAAATTCACAATTATACAAAGCGAAATTATCCGATCGTAACTAACTCATTGTAGAAAGCTCGGAAATAGTTTACGATAATTTGACTCAATTGAACGAATTGGAAATTTCGTAACTCGATATCTTGGCCCGGACCAGACGTTAGGGAATAGAAATCCGAGATTAATGACGAAAATGTTATTAAATAACTGGAATATCGATTAATTAATTCAACAATTTTCTCACCTGCGGCACAATTTCATAATTTATACAGTCGGACGTTATGTGAAATGTAAAATATTGAATACGAGGTAAACTATCATCGAGGAATCCACTTGCATAATATATTTTCTGATCATTAATCCAACGTCACCAGCTGCTGGACAGAGAGGGGCTATAAAATTAATAGAGCAGGAAAGATATCGCTGCAATGAGCAATGACACGTGGACTTGATGCGTGAACGTATGATAATTATTCGAACGCAATATAACTATCCGGGAAAGGCTTATCGTATAATTAATACCCCCGGACTCGGAGGAAATATTTCACTCCTTTCAAAACTCCTGCGTTTCTATGCTGGGATAATCATAATTTCCGGTCATTTCATCGCTGTACTATCAGTCTGCAGTTCAAATCAACAAATCGTTGGCCCTTATGACTTCGAGTATTGAGACTACAAACCGAGCCGCAGGATCGAAGGGATCAATGGTCTTGCACTAATCACCTGAAATGTCTGCTTCTTAAACAACCTCATTCGCTAATGTACCCAGACTTGGAACCTGTGTGGAGTAAATTGATGAAAGGTAATTTAGCGGTGTAATTGCCCGAGGAAAAACGAAGCCGTTTAGATCCGGACCATAAGGTATTTACAGAGGCGAAAATGTTGCGTGGCTGGAATATCGCGTGTCTACGAGATCGATGATAAATTATCAATTACACAAGAATTACTTTTGTCGTGTTACAATAGGCAAGATACGAGATTTTTCACACTCTGATCAACGTGGGAAATAAATTAGGTATGCGATGAGACCCGGAAAATGAATATGGGTGAAGGAAAATCGTAGCATTGAACGAAGCTACAAGTGGATGGAATATATCAGCTTGGTTTTTGTCCAGGCGAAACGTACGAAACGGTGAGACCATCCTGGTTAATAATCTAATCACCTATTCAGGATGGGAAAAATATATACCATAAAATTTACGGATACTGAACGGCGTTTTTAATAATCATCTAACGTACGCACGTACCTTTAGCACATGTTCGGAATGAAATTATCCCCAGGTATTAGAAGAATCTGAAACGGCACTGACCGGAGACCAGCTCCTCGTTCCGTCATGCCTGTCATTATGATAAGTGGAATATAGAAAGACTTTCTTATCCACGCACATGTTTTACACACTTTTCAAGATTTCTCTATCTCTCTTCCCCTTCGCGGAATCAATATCACACTTTATCACATTATAACGTGATGAAGAATTTTAGTCCCTCAAAAAAATGCTGAAATATTCATTTTTATACACCTTATAACCGTGAAAATTGATCTAAAGCATCAAAAAATGTTTAGTTTTTTCATTTTTTGAATAAAATCATTTGAAACTCGGGCAGAAGCGCGTTCTGATTGACTGTGACGTCAGAATTCACGCTAGATGGCGCGCTTCGAGTGCGATTTGGCGCGAAGGGGAGACTGTTTCAAACGTAATTGACAATATATCGTATCTGCAGGCGGTATAATGACGTGCAATTATTGTTTACTACTCATTTCTTGTGCAAATTAATATTTGAAACAATAATAAAAATCGTGGCAAACTGAAAATTGAAGTCTTGATATTTTTATTAGAATTTTATAGACGTTTTATTTTTATGATTCGATATCATAGGGATTGTAGTAGGTACTGGAGTAATGTGTAAAGGCGAATATAACAAAATGGCATGAAATGGTGTCACACAACGGTGAAAGTGGTCGCAGACTACGGTTTAGCTACAGGCTATTATTTCAAATTCCTAGTAGAACATATTTTGCATTTGCAAAAAGTGTATCTGTACGTATCTTGAAAACCGCACACCGCTGCATAGCAGTTCAAGCACGAGAAATGCCGCGCGTGATCATTCGTGCGAAACTGATCGGCTTAGAACTGACAGTGCACAAGTTCGCCTTGCACAAAATAATCCGTCTGCGGAATAACAGAGTACCAAAATACACGGTGGCTCAATTGATTCGTAAAATCCAAACATGTTAAACTATCTGTGGATTTTTTCAGTGAAAAGTCTCGCCAGGCGGAAAAGAGTGGAATATACAGTTACTCGAAAGGATTCAGAGCGCACTTCCAAAAACCGAGCCTTTTTTGGCTCGTTGCGTAACCCGACAACGCCCTGCGTCCATAAATCTGAGCAAACAACGAAACCGAGTCTTTCACTTCTTCAAATTTCGAACCATCTAATTTTCTCCTGATGTTCATTACGAAAAAAAAAGAAGAAAATAGCAGCGACGATGGTCCGATTAAAGGAAGCGGTTTATCGCACCCGATCGACGGTGATGATGATGTACCTACCAGTCCGCGGGATCGCGAAACCAGTTATCAAGGATGTCGATAGGCGTAATTATCCGTGGCACAGGACGCGATTTCGAACGACCACCACATCCACACTCGGCCTTTCACGGTGTGCAAATCTCTTCGGTCTTTTACCCGAGAAGCTCTGCAGAGGTCAAAACGATATTCGGCTGTGCGATATGGATCTGAGAAAGTTACGTAAGATCGTGTCTTGTTACAAAAATTGACACAAACGAATTGAAAGATCACGAAATTTGAACAGTTTTGATGAAACGAAAGTCACGTGGTTATGGCTAAATATCAACCCGTCCCGTTTCGGTGACGACACTCGACTTTCGTTAACCAGGAATTACGTTATAATCTGATCAGACTATTATGAGAAACGAAAACACACGGTCCACCTTTATCGAGGGACCCGATCGACAACGTAAATTATTATTAGCGAATTAATTTTTAAAATAAACACCATGGGATCAAAGGACCCGAGATATAATTGGCTCTGAATTAAAACAGCGGGTAACAGGTTGCTCGGGTACACGCGCGAGTCTGCGTCTACAAGGTGACCGAATAATACCACACCGCATCGATCTCGTTGCATCTCTGAAATAAGACCACTGGGTCGGAATAGATTTTTCGAAATTAGGGAAAACGTCGTCGTTTGGACTCCCGGAATCCTGATGAAGAGGAATCAAGGGATATTCGTCAGTATTTTATGGACAATCTTGACCGAAAATCTGACCAACACACCCTTTACGTGCTTGTATTATAATTTATACACGAGGTTACCGGTATGGGCAATCTGTCTCTAAAACCGCTACCACCTTTTCCACTTCACGAGATTATATACAGAAGAAAGTCGATTAGCAAGGTTGCTCTATTTAACCAGATGTCAACTTTAGATACTTTGTTGCGTTCAGGAAACGGCGCAATCAATCATGAAAGTACTGGAATCAAAAACGATTGAAAAAAAAACAATTAACTTCAATAATTAATAATTATATATGACTGTCAGTGCGGAAAGTCGATCAGTCACCACACGCGCATGTGCCGGCTCTTCTTTTCCTCACTGTTACGAAGCAGGGGGAACATAAACCTTGAAATTTCAAAGCCGCCGAAAGTCATTTTTGAGACGTTTGATGCGGTTTTCACGTGATTTGAGAAAGATTTTTTTTTTCCGTCTATGATGAAGGAGATAAAATCTATCGGTGGACCGATTTTGGGTCTTCTGGTTTCAAACTGTTCAGTAAAGAGCCCTTTTCAATATGACCAGAAAACTTTTTCATAACTTTATTTTTACTCGAGTGATGATTAGAAGTAACGTATGAAAACAGAAAAACGCTATTTTATTCTAGAAAATTATGAATTTCTGGCACAATTTTGATCGGACCAAGAAGTTCTCTGTTCATTTTGAGGAGGCTTCTTCAATTGATGGATTGAGACGATAAAAAATTAAATCGATCCACCGACAAAAAAAAATGTGTTCCCAAAATCGTGTCAAAAAACATTCTAAAAATGACTTTTGTCAGTTTTGACGTTTTTTACGCACGCTGCGCAGGCCATCAAAGATCAAACTTTCGAGGCAGTCGTCACAGAAACAGATTTCTATACACAACAGAATCATGTCGGTTATGATGTACTTAATTTTAAGTGCAGGGATTAAGACCCTGGTTTTTCATATCATTCCGTACATCTTGACGCGAGACTCTGCCGAGTCTCACGATAAGAGAAAACCTTATTGAGGTGAATATAAGTGACCGATTTGAAGTACTGACCATTTTCCAGCGTGCAGGTACACCAGAGCTGAGTGTAAATGATTGTGGAAGTGAAAATCATCGGCTACGTGACCGATTGAATTATTTCTCATTTGCCACTGAACTGCGTCGCGAGGACCGCGAGATGATTGCACCGAGATATTTCACACGTAGGTATAGATATATATACATATGGTACGTATAACTGCGTACAATTTTCAATAAGAAAGTAACGCAGTGAACCGAACATTCGATCGATCCCCCGGCGTCTTGAAACAGAAATGTATTACATTCTGCA
Organism: Euura saliciscinereae; assembly: GCA_018420115.1. NCBI lineage: Eukaryota > Metazoa > Arthropoda > Insecta > Hymenoptera > Tenthredinidae > Euura > Euura saliciscinereae. The sequence continues at coordinate 52,305 of JAFFZH010012934.1, forward strand.
GCGATTATTGATCATCGATAATCGATACGGACCCCGAGGGGCTGTAATTAGGTAAAAAATAATCCGTTATGTCCATCAAAGATGCAAAAGAGGTCGGTTCAATTTCTATCTAAAATTTTGTGTGCCTCGTTTCTAGCTCCTCACAAAATCGTGTCGTTTTGGAGGTGACATAATTGACGAAAAAATGAATATCGTTCCTTTCCGATTTCACAAATATTGTAGAGTCAAGTTTAACGATTATTTTTAGAGCCTAACGGATATCCTGAATGAATTATTACCGATATTGCAGCTGCGCGAACGTTTTTATGTGTTTGCGACAACTTGTGCAATATTGCAACGCTATTTCTATCTTCTGAATAAAACGAGATAAGGCATTAGTATTCATGACGATAATGAGCATATATTATCCGATTAATAATATTGGAGAAATTAGAAGGGATTTTTTTCTACATTAATACATATTCATAACATCTATATGATCAAAAAGTTATTGGAATTTTTTTTCTTCGATTTGTTGTAAAAAAATCAAAAACTCAAAGAAGTCGAAGTGGCACACGTCAAATCCATGCAAATTGCCATCGAGAACGTTCAAGGTAAAGTCCGTTTGCTCAAGATTAAAAATGATGTCACAATAATTCTACACGAAGTGATGATCCCTGATGAAAATTTTCAATGGTACCATTTTCAGGGAATTAATGCAGACTTTTCGTAGGTATGTTTGAAACCAACAAATTTACATGAAAATTTACATTTTTTAATGAAAAATTGACACATCCATATGAATTTGTACGAAAAAAAGTACGGAGTCTGCGTTTGACCAAAAATTCAGTAGAAAATTGTAGATATTCGTAGATCTTCAGTTGCAGGCATATAGTTGTGAAAAATGAGTCGAAATTATTAATATTCTTAGGAAATTCATCAAGCTCTAAAATAACCCCTGAAGATTTTCCCAAACAGTATAAAAACAATTGATTCATCCGTCTGTGACGTAGCTTTGAAAATTCTCTCAAATGTCGAAAGTTGAAGTGGTTTTTTAATACATCCTCTCATCGCTAGTTAAATATTGGCAACGAGTGGGTCAAGTTCGAGATAAAAAAAAAGTCTAAAACTACGAAATTCCTTTCAAGCATAAAAAAGAAGTCGCATCAATTAATTTGATCATTTAGAATCTTAACGGTAAAGAAGAATCGTTAATTCGCTAATGATGTCATCGTTCAGGAGTAACAGCCACGTACGCGTAAGACCGGGAAGAAGATCGAGGCTCGTAACCGATTGGTTTGGGTTAAAGATCAGATATCTCGCGGCTCCTCAGATCTTTCATACGGTCGGGTGCCGGTCCGGTTCTCTCGCGTTCTCGAATATATTACATCGGATTATCCGTCTCAAGTTCACCTCGCGTTCATTACAGTCACTTGGCGAGAGTGTAAAAATCTCTCCGTGTAAAAAATGGCTCACATTGAAAATTATAGGTGTGCGTATATGTGGCGAAACTTAGACTAGTCCGATGATCAGGTGCGCGTGGACCCACCTCAGCAGCCAACTGATTAATAATTCAGTGAACGGTAACTGTAGCAGGGAAACGAAATGTAAACGTAAGCGAAATGCGCTTGTTGGCAAAGCAGAGAGATAATATATACGTGGTATTATATTTCACTTTTACTACACCATAAGCGAATCTGTTGAGTGTCCAACTGTAACGGACAGCACGTGGGTTTATCTAGATATACATAATTTGTCCACAAGCTTATAAAATACGATTAAATATTGAAATCGTTTAATTTCCGACGTTTGAATGCAAAGTTCTCTGAGCCTCAGGTCGCGATCTACACGGTGGGCCCGTCGAGTCTATCAAAGATCCTAAACAATGTATTGGCCAAGTTCTTTTCACAGTCTCTGACGAAGACTGGAACTAATTCGATCTCTTCAATCGGCACTCTTCTGGTCACAAGTTCGCTGACTTTAGTATCTCGAAAATTGAATCACGGGTCCAAAAGGCGCGATTTCGTGTCCAGAACCCGTTCATCGTACTCGGACGGCCTTTTTCCACCTTCCTACACTCTTCTGGTCACAAGTTCGCTGA